>JAOVVI020017708.1:0-10540 GCA_028571085.2 Nepenthes alata | reverse complement strand
CCTAGAGTTGATAAGTTTTACAGAGCAGGTAACTAATCTGCAGGGCATGCGCTATCTGAGTAGAGTAGATTGACCTACAGAGCACGTTGTCTGGGAAAGCACGGGAACTGGTGAAATTGCAATAAATGACAAAGTTGGTGCGACAAATTATCTGCAAGATCAGGCCAGGTGAGCAGGTAGGATTTGGAGTCAGGGTCTTTATAAGAGCGCATCGAGCACTTCAGACAAAGATAAGAGCGGCAGGATAGTAATGGTGGAACGTAGAATGAGAGTGGAACGGAACAAAATACAGAAGGAAGCTCTCGTTGTTCACCGTTTGCCGCCACACTTGTAAAATCAGTGAGTAGAGTATACTACCAATGAGAGAAAGGAGAGAAGAAAAACAGAGAGATAAGAGGGCAGGAGAGTTGTCTAATTCTAGAGATTGTTTTTCTTATTCTATCTCGGGTGTTATAGGTATTCTGTCTCGGGAGTTCTTGTAACCGATTTTATATAGAGGAAACTTATTCGGAATTTATCCCGTGATTTTTTCCTTAGTCGAGAAGGATTTTCATGTTAAAAACGTTATATATTCTTTTATTCCCTGTGTTCACTAAATTGGTAGCTGACGGCCGACGGGGGGGTCGGATTTTCCGCTATGTGGTTATCATTTTGTCCGACTCGGATTTGTCCGACGAGCCATTCCCCTAACCCCAACAAGAGTTATTAAAATAAAGAAAAACAAAATACTAAGTGCACCGTAGAAGACGACGCAACAAGAGTGCCAGAGAATTAGGCGGTGGAAAAATTATAGACATAGATCTCATTTAAAATCCAAAAATTTCACAAAATCAAGTATATAATTTATGCGCATGATATTATCTACTATACAGGAAATATAAATGCAGCAGACTAAAATGGTAAGACAAGTAATCTATTGAGTCATTTCTATTTTTAATTAGTCTTATCAAATCTATTAAAAAATTAAAATTTTGTATTTAATTTTTGTCGTAATTTAATTAAATAAAAAATTTTAAAAATATAAATGAAAAGACTCAATGAAATTCCAACCATGAACGGTGCTTGGTCTTCAATGGCCTCCCCTCCTAGGCCTCAATGAAATTCCAGAGCTTCCGGACTTCTCGAGCGCGACTGGCGCCGAGAATACTCGAGAGCTTATTCATATTTGTCAGACACCATCGCTGATCAAGAGGAGCAGCAGCCGTACCACCGATGACAATCCACTCCCATTGATTGAAGCTCGTTGGTCGGGGAGGATGCCGGCTAAACCGCCAATTGAAAAACTACTCCCACTCTACGGTGCCCGATGGATCGTCAAAGTATAATCAACAATGCATCGTTTTTGCAAACACGTATAGGATTTATTTTTACTCACATATGTCGGACTCTATGTAAATCCAAAAGATTAAACTTACAGATTATATATTTATAAATTAGTATAACTGATATTCAATAAATTGTACCTGTCTAATATGAATCGCACGGCGCATTTAAAATTTTTATTTTTAATTATTTAGTTTTATTTTTATATGATAAGGGTATTTTAATAGGCAGAAATTGAAAAAACTTAATTGATAGTAGTAGGAAAATATATTCAGAGCTTTACAATTTTATTATGAATTTTAAATGTTATTAATTTTAATTTTAACCTTTTTTTTAGTATTATTTTTAAGTAAAAAAGCAGGTTAAATGAGCCATATTATTAGTCTTCTAAACTTATCAAAAATACCCATCATATATGATAATACACAGGTGATGTTAAAAACATTTCAAAGGTTTAACGATTGAAAATCATTTTTTATTTTTTTTTAATAAATATTGTTTAAAAATATAAATTGAGAATAAAATAACAAGATTTTATAATTTAAAATAAAATTATAAAATAAAAAGTTAAAAATAATATTTTCTAGATTTTATGCCGAGCAGCCGAGGTCAGACGCTAGGGCGGTTGAACAATCTACGGGATTACGCCGACGTCACACTTTCTCCCGTAGAGCTCATTCAGCTCGCTCGCTCTCTCTCGATCGATCGAGCTACAAGGCGATTTCGTCGCGAAACCGCCGGCGAATCCATCACTGTCTAGGTACTCTATCTACCTATCTCGCCCTCCGTGTTCCAATTTCTTTCCTACGTCTTAATTTCTTTGTTTCTTTGTCTTCATTTTTATTTGGGATGAACAGTTTGTGGAAACTGGTTGTAGTTCGGGAAAAAATGGATGAGCAAGAATTTCAACGCCTTCTTAATCTCTTCCCTGTCGTTCGATCGCGCAATTACCATGTAGCTCACTCTGCACCCTCTCTCGTTCTCAATATTTTGTTCTCAAGTTTAACACTTAGTATCGGTTCAGTTTACGTAGCTTGCTAAGTTTCATGTGAATGAGTTATCGGCATTATTCTTGAGGCTTTTGTGGTAATTTCTTTCGGCGAACTCCCGCACCCACCGGATTGAGATATATATATATATATATATTTAAGAAAAGGCAGGGGCAGTGGATGCCATTATAGAGCAATTCATGGCACATTGTGTTGGTGTCTTCGTACTGCAGTAGAATAATGCTAAAAATAAGAGGACAACGGGGATGGTTTCTCTGGTTGAATTGCGATTCATGGGTGCCTAAAGGCATGAGAGATAGACTAGGTTTGGGAATCATAAAAATCATTTTGTCAGATTTTTAGCTCTTCCCATTTAGTGAAAATTAGTGGCTTTACAAGCCAATCAATTAATTCAAGGAGCCTAGTATCACAGAGCATAATGTCAAATTTTTTGCTTGTTCCGTTAGTTAGGTGATGCTGATTTAGTATTTGACTATTGTGGTTCGAATCTAAAATAGGAAAAAAGGAACTACCAAGAGATTGGGTCTATTTTCATTTTGCAACTTTCAGAATAACTACCCTTTTGAGTTGTTTTGATAATTACTAATTGTGCAGTGCATATGCTGTTAAGCATTTATCTTTGTGAGTTGTGAGTCTTGGCCGTTAACAGCTGAGTTCTTTCAAGTAGCTTTTTTTTGGATATCGTTATCTGAGTTAGTAGATAGATTGTGTGTGAACATTGATGTTCATCCCACATTTAGCTTTCTTTTTTTCCCTTTTTTTTTACTGACCTGTTAATTTTTCTGGAGCAATAATATTAGGCTGACTCAGAATCATCAAGCCTGGCAACTTCTCTGCCAGTGAAGGACGAGGTGATTTGCTAAAAGTTTTGCATTATAGTGAACCATATCTATTTAGTGCCAACCTGTGTTCCCATATGGACATTTTTCTCTTCAGGTAAAGGAATGGCAAAATGCCTGGGATGAGGGGGACCAAAAAGCTGAGACTCAAGGTATGTTGTAACCTTTGTTTAGTGCTGCATAAGATATACCTTATCTAGTTAAGGATAATTTCAATAACGGGGCATTATGTTGGAGTTTTTGGCTATGTCATTGACAGCCTTTTGATTAGGAATTTCTCGACCTTTTTTAGCATTTCCTAGAAGTAATTGATTGGACCACTGAAGTTTTTTCTTTAAATTTGCCAATGGGGAGTTTGAGGCTATTTTAATGTGTTTTTGTCCTAATGGTTCAAATTTGCCAAGGATCTGAATAAATGGATGTATTGTAACAGATGCTTTTTGGGGTAAACTGAGATCAGCTGCAGAGAGAAAGGTAAGCATCTTCAGGCTTTTGTGTTGGGATTCATTATCGTTTGTTATTTGGGCACTTTTGGGGATGAAATAACAATTTACAGAAGTTGAAGGCCCCTGCTCCTCCTTCCTGCCCCATGCTGTTGGGCTATGTTTTGCATGCAAAGTGATCTTCTCACTTCTGTTTTTCTATGGATGTATTTTTTGGCTGTCTTTTTCATATATGGATAGTTTTTGCCTTCTTGTAAAGGGCTTGAAGTGGTTCTTGTCATCATTTCATGCAGGATATTTGGGAATTTGATTTAATTGTCACATGGAATTGAAAGTTGTACCTTATTTGTCATATACATAATCGTTGATATCTACATCACTGAGTTTGGACCAGTGCAGATATGTAAACTAAGTTAAACTAAGTACCCGAATTCATGCATAACGTTCTTTTCCCAAAGAACTTGGAACTGGTTTTCTCTCATTTCACTATTATCTCTCTTCTTTCATGAGAGTCAGTAGAATTTTATTCGTAGAGTTCAATCATGTATAGTTTTTTTGAATAACTTTTTAAATTCAAAAATAATTGAAAGTTAAGAAACTTCCTCCAATTCAAATTTGAAAACTGCCCTATATAATGTAGAAAACTGCCACTAATTATCATTAACAAATGATGAGAGATTTTGTCATTTATAGTATAGGAAGATGGTGGATTTCTTAATTATATAAAATATTGTTTTTTCAATAAAAAACTAACATTATTAAGAAATTAACTTTTCTAATAAAATATAATAAAATTATACGAGATTGTAACTTTTAATCATTTCAGTAAATAACTGAATATGTGGTATGCGATGTGGGGTGATTTCTAAGGATGTGTAGTTAGATGGGGCAGTCGGGGCTAATAGAAAACATCAGGTTCAGTTGGTCTGGTTTAAGACATAAGGGGTAGAGCAAAGTTGCTGGGCACGTTGTGTCTGGTTGTTGATGATGCTGACTAGTTGCCTCAGCTTGTTTCCTGTAAATCTCTCCTACTGCACATTAAAGTTTATTGATGATTTTCTTATCAGGTGTCACATTTGTTCCTCAGATATTGCTTGACTATTGCTGATTTTCTTGTGTTATAGGTTGGTGCCGCAGAGGCAGAAAAGTTTTGTGATGCCTTCGGACATGTTTATCGGAAACTTGTATGTCTCTTCGAATATCTTAAAGAGTTCATCGCATCATCTCGGAACTCTGTTACGTGGAATTCATATGTTAAATATTTTGCTTTGCTTACTGTCAGGTGTATGAAGAGATTAGCAAAGAGGCGGCGGAGAGCTTCTTAAAGTTGTCGTGAAGTAACTGTGTCGACAATACGCTGACTCATGCTGCAACTTTTGCCATTGAGCACATGCACTCGGGTGTCGATGTTGCCATGGGAATTATGCACGCTATCAGTTCTCCCCCATTATGATGTCGAATTGCACCTTTCGTTTCATGTCAAATTATGCTACAATATGACTTTGTCTCATTTTCTGGCTGTTGTAGCAAAAGCTTTCTAGGAGCATGAAAGCAGGTGTGCCCATTAAACTATCATGGTGCAGCTGGAATTGTGAAACCATTAAGTTGTAAAAGAGTCTTTATATTCCAACTATGGGAATTTAATCGGATGTATGGGACATTTTATTATTAGTTGAGTTCAAACGTGTTTTAAGGTGTTTTAATAATAAGTTAACAGTAAGTGCAGCTGGCGTTGATATGCTTTGGATTTGAGCTTTGGGCGGCGTTTTAATACCACGAAAGTTGTTTCTTTGGTTGTTAAATATTTAAACATTTTAAAGTAATATCTCTTTCAACAATACATTGAACTATTCTAAAATATTGGATGGTACTGCGCATTAAAAATAATTATAAAAGAGAAGGTCAAGATGGTAACTTCGTTGAGATCGAGGGGGCGTCACTGTTGGGGACATTAGCAGACAATGGGAATCCGCCCTTTTTGACCACGCGCATTCCTGACAAACGAAACACCTTCGATGCTGCTAAATTTGTTACATTTTAATCTGACTTCTTTTTCATTAAAGACTTCTTTTTTATAAAAAAAAAAATTTATGATAATTGTTTCTTTCATAATATGCATGTTTTATGTTAAATTTGAACTAATCTAACATGTATAAGAAAAAAAAAAAAAAAAATAATCAAGATACTAATCTTCCATTATTATTGGGTGGAGCACGTTGATGCCATTAGTGGCTGTTCGGCATGGTTTTGAATCTTCTACGCACAGATAACTCTCTATATCTGTGCATTGGACTTAGAAATTCTCAAGATCTAAATTTCCTTAGAATTTCCGTAATGACAGGTTTTTTTTTTTTTTTTTTTAAAATGATGGGTATCCCAAAAATTATGGAAAATAACATAGAAATTACCAAATTTAGAAGCAAGGTGAAGGAAAGTCTCAAATTTTCAATTTTTTTCTTATAATTGAAAAAAATTGATTTATATCTCCTTTAGGTTAAATCAAATCCTATCTTTCGAGATTCAATGGATGGCAAGCACCCGATTCCTAGACAAGAGTCCAGAGTAGGGGTTCATACTTTTATTAAGAAAAAACAAAAATCTACTTCTCTTCTTGACTATTAAATTAAATTTAATGATAAAAATTTAAAATTAAAATATATTAAAAATAATTATATATATTCTTTAATTTTATAATATTAATATATGTTTAATATTAAATTAAATATATAAAAAAAATAATAAAAATAATTATATGAATAATATTATTTAATATTTAAAATTCAAACCATTAATTTTTTTTCAATCTCGGAAACGAGATAAGCAGGAATCCCGCGGGCCAACAGTCCAGTTCAACTTTCCAGTCGGTTGGTCCTTTCGATTTTCTGATCAGTGAGGGCCCACTCCCGGTATCCGGTTCTGCTGAGAGGCCTGAAACTGCAGTCGATAACGGAGATAGAGAGCGGCGGGGACGGAGGATTGATAGGCGGCGACATTTTTGACCTTGAGGAATTCCAACCCTCAGTTCTTCGCGTCTCAACCGGAGGTACCGGACTTCAGGTCTCTCTCTTATCTCTCTCTTTCTCTCTCTCGATTGCTGTTGGATTTCATGTCGAGTAGTTTATAGTCGTCTTCAGAATTTCAATCTTCTGCCTTGTTGAGTTTTATTCATTCGAATGTACATAAGCAGGTTGTTTTTTAATCACCTCTCTCTCTCTCTCTCTAAGTTTTGCGCCAATATCAGAGACTTGGCTGTCGAATTGGATATTGGATTTTCTGTGTTTTCCAGGTTTAGCCAACCGGCTTATTGTAAGGTTATGATGTTGAAGTGTTTTTTTTTTTGTTAATCAAATGATGTTGAAGTTCTTCTGTGAATTAACCACTATACACAACTAAGATGAAGCCCTTTTTTTCTTTCCTGTTATTGCAACTTGGCTAAATTAAATTAAATCAGCGTTCACTTGCTGAAATTAGAATCAGCTGGTATGCAAACAGTGATGCATGTTCTTCGTGAACTACCTCCATTGTTTTCTCTGATTTTCTATGTAGTTTGGTATTTCTTCTTCTTCTTCTTCTGATTTTTTTTTTTTTTTTTTTGGGTTAGTACAGTGTAGGATTTCTTTATGATGTTGTATCTTATTGAGATGTTCATGGTGAAATTTTAGCTTATTAGTGCTTTTCTTTCAAGGTTGATAAACATCATCTAACGCAATGAACACTTGGTGAGAAGCGGTTCAACAAATGTTAAAATAGTAATGATGGGTATGTCAGCAATGGACTCGTTTAAGAAGAAGGAACAGCCCAGAACCATAATGGCCCATTTGCACTCGGACGGTTAACGCTTATCGTTGATCGGACAAAAGGCTAAGTGAGCCAGAAGAATCCCAAGAGCTGGACAGTCAACGCTTTCATTGACCAGAAGTATGACTGGTAGAAGACTAGGCCTCATGCGATTCGGGCCCAGTTTGGGCCACACGTTCGTCCTTGACTAGCAACAGTCATCTCCCCTGATTTAGCACTTCCTACAGAAGGCAATCTCAATTATAACAGCCATCAGTAGATTTGATGTGCATCCCTGACGGAAAGCGCCAGAATCATCCTTCTGTCTGCAGAAAATCCTAACGGTTATAGAATGTAGAAGAAAAGCAATCAAGGCAACGACCATTATTACCATGAAAGCTCCCTGCCAGAAAATGTAGCGAGCCTAACAGAGTGCGGGGATCAAGTTTTTCTGCACAAGGAAAGCCGCTTAGTACAGCGACTATAAAAGACTATGGAGTCCTCACTCTAAGGTAGGCTCTCATTGGCCCAAAAAACGCTCTCCATTGCCCATAGCTGCTCTTCACTGTAAAGCTTACACGCTTTTAAAATACAAATCCTCCATTTCTTTTTGTTACTATATTTCCAGCGAACTCAGTGCTTAGAGCCACCGCTCCTCGCGAGCCACCCAAACCTTTCTCAACGAGTGCACTTTAACATTACAAACACTCTCAATATTCTCCTTGCATCTGTTACTTTCACCTTTTTAATTCGAAGACTGTTTACTGACTTGAGCGTTAGAGTATTTTCGGTGAAACAATTCCCCACTGTTACTTGACCTCTTATTTGTAGTTGTGGAGTGTAGGATCTAGGCTCGGTGAATGGAGTTAGACTCAGACGAACGACTTGACCCGAACCTGTTTGACGCTTGGATTCAGGACGCATCATTAGCGCCGTCTGTGGGAAGCTTACAAAAAGCCAACCACTCTTCTCCACAATCTCCCTCAGTTTTACCTTCCATCAGCCAAAATGGTAAACGCCACAGCGCAGGCTAGCTAGCCCGCTAGAGACGTGACCTCATCTGACTAGGACCACACCGCTGGCAACTAGGTCAACGGGATGCCAGCACCCTTCTTCCATAACTTGGCAGAGCACATGAGCAGCATGAATAGAGTACTCCAAATGCTCTGCGCCCGCCAAGAGAACGTTCAGTAGGGGGCTCCGCCCGCCAAGAGAACGTTCAGTAGGGGGCTCCGCCCGCAGCATTATCTGTTCTGGCCTCTAGGAGAGGAGGCTAGAAGAAGAAGAAATTAGCCAAGAAGACCAAGAGGTCGGCCAACACTCAAGCTTCGGAGGCGTCACACGCCCAAAGCCGTCCAGGGCTTGAAGGATGTTTGGGCAGCAGGACTTCGGAGGAGAGTTCAGAACGGAGGAATTTTCAATACTCTTGGGTGGAGACTAGGCATCAGGTTCAAGAGGGAGTCTCTGGGATCGTCAGATCTACTGGTAACAGTAGTCGGCCGGCTACTCGTCACACCAGAGAAAGGGCAGAGTTGAGAACCTACCTCAACTCCAAAAGATCTAGCAGCGCCACCTGGGCAGACTCAAGGGTGAAGAAGATCTTGAACCGTGTGTTCAAGGAGGATGAACACGTCATAGATCTGGATAGATCCCCCTTCACAACGGAGATCTTGAACCGTCCCATGCCGGCCAAGTTCAAGATGCCAACTATTGACTCTTACGATGGGAGTGGTGATCCTATGGATCATCTCAATCATTTTCGCACCCATCTGAGTCTATAAGTGTTAGGAGACATAGTCATGTGCCGCTAATTCTTTCTTACGCTGAAGAGAAACACTCGCATCTGATTCCACCATCTCCCGTCTGGTTCGATCCGGAGCTTCTGAGAGCTCATTGACCACTTCTTGACACAATATGCCTCCAGCTGTCGGGAGGAGATGCAGCCTTGGCATCTCTCTCATATCAAGCAGAAGTAGGGAGAGAATCCGGAGAAGTTCTTAGATCGCTTCGTAGCTGAGGCGAGAAGAATCCCCAGGCTCACAGAAGAGATGAAGCTTGGCAGTTTTATTTCTACTTTAACGCATGGGGACTTCTTTAGGCACCTGTCGCATAAAAATTCGCAGATCTTTCGGGAGGCGGAATCTATCATCAGGGCCTACGTAGTAACAGAAGAGGCCAATGAGGTTAAGCTTTCCTAACGGACTGAACAACCTCACTCTTTCCTAACCACAGGAAAGAGGAAGCATAACGGCGGTGATCACTCCCACCGGAAGCAGCATAGGACCAGAGCGCCAGAACGAAGGGATTACGAGCCGATCAACTTAACGCCCCTGACCAACACATGCTCCAATGTCGTTATGCAGATCCGTGGGGAGAAGTTCCTTAAGTGGCCAAAACCACTTAAGAAAGCGAAGAGAGGAAATCCAGCAAAATATTGTGATTTCCATCGATCTCTCGGACAATCCTCTGAAGATTGTAAGACGCTTTAGTGGGAGATCAAGGAGTTTATCCGGAGGGGCCACCTCACCAGGTTCGTTAGGAACCCTGGGCAGAGCTCTGGCGCCTCAGGCAGGGAAGGACCAGAGCCTTCACCACAAAATAGGGTCACGGAAGGAGTAGTCAATATAATCACAACCCGACCGGCTAAGATCCCAGCGGATCACAAGGAGTAGCAGGTTGGGCGGAAGAAATAGCGTACTGAAGACAACATCATTAGCTTTAGCGATAATGACATGAGCCATGTAATCTCCCCCCATGCAGATCCCCTTGTTACATCTGTGCTCATTTCGAATAGTAGTGTTGACTATTAACTGAAACGAGTATTCATAGATAATGGAAGTGCCTGCGATTTGCTTTACCTTGATGCGTTTTTTAAATTGGATTTAAAAAAGAGTCAATTGAAACCTGCCGAAGACCCACTCTATGGCTTTGACAACGAGCCAGTAGTCATCCAATGAACGATTCAGTTGGAGGTCACCCAGGGCACATATCTAAGAACGGCGAGTTGAGCACTCACCTTCTTGGTCGTTGACCTGCCTTTTGCGTACAACGCTATACTCGGTTGCCCGTGCTTAATAGCGTTCGGAGCAGTCACTTCAATATCACATCTCAAGATGAAGTTTCCAACAACCTGCGATATTGGTGAAGT
>JAOVVI020017707.1:0-10540 GCA_028571085.2 Nepenthes alata | reverse complement strand
TAGATAGCTTCAGATCTGTAAATGTAAGGAGGGTCTTATATAGTCATGCATGTAGGATTAAGTCAGTTAAAGAGTTTAGTGCGTTTTTGTCGGTCTATAAGTCAACTCTTCTCATATAATATATTTTCAATTAGCGATTCAAAACTTGGAGGATTTTCTCAGTGAACAAATTGTTTAAGAATTTTCCTTTATTACCAAATATTGTATATTCTCTATTTGCGTACATGACTTCGGTTGTATGCATGTGAATGATGAATATTTATATTTAAGCATTTAGATACATATATTGAAGTTACGAATTTTTATTTTATAATTTCGCAAAAAAAAATCTATTCGCGAAAAAACTTTGGAAGATTTTCTCAGTGAACAAATTGTTTAAGAATTTTCCTTTATCACCAAATATTGAGTCTTCTCTATTTACGTACTTGACTTTTGTTATATGCGTGTGAATGATGAATATTTATATTTAAGTATTTAGATACATATATTGAAGTTACGAATTTTTATTTTATAATTTTGTGAAAAAACATCAATTCACCCTCTTGTAGGTTTTTTGTGATTTTAAACACCATTTTCTCAGTTTTCATCTGGCTTTGTCCATACCTGCATATTGTTAGATCAAGGTGCCTATCTAGGCATATGTAACGTTTAAACTAGCAATGGTTGTATGACATTGGAAACTGGTTGTATAACATTAGAAAACAAAGACTTCTGCTTTGCTTCCTTTGAACTTCATCTGTAATAAGTAGATAAGTAGCACAGAAATGTGTAGTTACAAAACCGAATATAGCTCTTGCCTCCTAAATATAATCACGAACTTGCAATTCTTTTTTTTTTTTTGGGGGGGGGGGGAAGCTCTATGTTGTCAACTCCAGCTAGTAAGAAAAGGATTAACTGGTGTTGATCCCGGTCATAAAGCTCCCGCTATGCATAGAATCTATGGAATGGCTGAATTACTATTATGTATATAGTACACTGTTTTATTTTGTATTATATAAGAGATCATTTCTATGACTCGAATCCATAACCATAAGATTACATAAGAACAATTCTACCATTGTATCAAAGCTTTACTTCTACTAAATATGCAAGGATGTCATCAAAGAAACTTCAAAATTGCTTCCAGATGGGGGAAAAAAGAGGACAATTTGCTTCCAGTTGGCTAAATCCATCCCCCTTCCCCCAACATTAGATAAAAAGAAAAAAAAAGAAACACAGGAGACAGTTTTGATCAGAGTTAAGAGATAAAAATAAAGAGATCCACAAATCAATGAGCAAAATATAGTGTCAGAGAGAGGAATTGCTCACAGTCACAGGGTTTGGATCCAATATTCGAATTATTAGTTTCCTCACACTGAAGGACAACCAAGGGGGACATGTGAATTCAGCAGCTGAGATCTGCATATTGAAACAATAAATCTAGACTTTTGAGAAGAAAACATAAAATGAACAGGTAATGAAATATAGGAAAAGTGCTTACTTTTTTATACAGATTCAATATATTAGAATCATCAAACGGCAAGTAGCCTGCAAGCAATACAAATAGAATGACTCCACAAGACCACAAGTCTGCTGTTGCCCCATCATATCCTCTATCATTAAGGACCTAGATAGCAAATAAAGGAAACTTATGGTCTGAATTGAACCACTACCCAAAGTGTAAATAAATACACATTAAGGAAATAAACAGCACAATCTATCAGTCGCTGGCACCTCTGGAGCGACATAGTTTGGAGTTCCACAGCTCGTGTGTAGAAGGCCATCATCCTGCAGCACAAAATTTATGACAACAAAATTCTGATCCATTGAAAGATATCTGTACATCAATAAATTCATCAGAAAAAAAATTATGGGTGTCAATTTGTGTTGACTTGTGGTGTTCATGTTGCAATGAGACATGGCTACAATAGAGCATATGCCGACATGCATACTACCCACTAAACAACTAAATAACATGACACGACATATATAATCCATCTATTTAACAGGTTGCATTTATATGACATAACAAGGTACATTTATGACATCAATGTAATTAATAAGATACACTTATAATACTCAACCAATTACATGATTGTAAACTTCTAACACAAGAAGAAATATTTAAGAGCTTGACCTGTAAAATAAAACGTGTTAACCCGATGCATTTATTAATCGTGTCATATTTTGTTTTTCGATCAATGTGTTAACACGAAACATGACACAACGTGATTAATTCAAGTTATGAAAGTGTTCGATTTGTTAATGACATGAACCTATTCAATACAAACTCAAACCCTGCTATTTGGTGTCATGTTCATGTGTCTTGTCTAATATTGCCACCCTGACCAAATTATCTGCCGCAAATGGCCACATTTTCAAATGAAGGCATGCAATTTTTGTGTAAATTCTCATTACATATAACAGGCAACCATTTAGGGATTGTATGTGCTTCTCTACACCATGCACATGTAAGCCTTACATCTCTCTTTTAAGTCCATCTGTTGCCCTAAACTGCCCTACAACTTTGCAGCGTCAGAATTGCCTTATTCACACAGGATTCTGATCTCAGTTCCCTTGACGAGAAGAACTAGACTAGTAGAATGTGATAGTGATCAAAACATTTGTTGTGTACCTACTTTGTTCAGTAAATCACTAAGCAGCAAAGAACGATGGTAAAAAAAAAAGGAACTAATAAGTCCCCATTTTGGTAAGTAAGATGAGGGGAGAGATAATCAATGGCAGTTCAAACCTAGCTCATCAGCATGGAGGCCACTGCTAGGCTACCCTTAATTACCACACAATTGATAAGTTCTCAATCAATTGAGGTGGCAGTGTTGCTACTAAAATGCATTAATTTAACTTTGATAACCTAAATGAATTTTCTTGCTGGTGTCAATCCATTGAAGATATTTACTGTCTCTTGTGTAGGTCTTATTGCTAAAGCAGGGACTGTTGCGTTTACAGAGGAGATTGTACCCCTTGCGCCATGGATGAAAATATCGGTATTGGTATCAGTTGCAATCTTATAACTATTGGCCATAGCAGGTTATATATATTAACATTAGACACAAAATTGTTTTGGAAAATCAGAACATAAGATGTAAATATCGGTCAACATATTAGAACATATTGGGTATATTGCAGGCAAAGATATATTGCAATTTTGGCGTGGTAAAAGAAAATATATGTACTATTGGGCTGATACTGAGATTTTGCATATCAGCTAATATTTCACTCGATGATCATGCTACAATGTGATATGGTATGATTTAGGTTGATTGTTTGAATGAGACTAGAGGCAATGAAGTCAAAGGAACAGATAATATACGCCGTAGTGATATCTAAACATGGCATCCAGAAGAATAAAGTCGATAATATACATATTAACATTAGACGCAAAATTGTTTTGCAAAATCAGAACATAAGATGTAAATATCAGTCAATATATTAGAACATATCGGGTACATCGCAGGCAAAGATGTATCACAATTTTGGTGTGGTAAAAGAAAAAATATGTACTAAGGGGCTGATACTGAGATTTTACATATCAGCTAATATTTCACTCGATGATCATGCCACAATGTGATATGGTATGATTTAGGTTGATTGTTTGAATGAGACTAGGGGCAATGAAGTCAACGGAACAGATAATATACACTGTAGTGATATCTAAACATAGCATCCAGAAGAAAAAACAAATCAATTATACCCTGACTTGCTGGGAAAGTGCACTCAATCCGAAATCAGAAACTTTGAGATTCCCTTGGGCATCCAACAGCAGATTTTCTGGCTGCAAAAAGAATAAAAGTTGATAAATTGAAAAGTACAGTCAAGGAAAAGTAATCTTTTTTCGGCTGAAAACAGCAAACTGTCTGAATGAATATAAGGCCGAGATTAAACAATGCTGCTGCTTTCTTTTTTCAGTAGAGTTGATTGCTGAAACGAAAGGAGAAAAGAAACTGCAGTACCTTTAGATCTCTATGATATACACCCCTGCTATGGCAATAATCAACAGCATTTATTAGGTGCTGGAAATACCTTCGGGCTTCCTCCTCTCTCATCCTTCCATTATATACCTTCAGAATATCAAACAATTTAAATTATATAGAAAAACCGTCGTACAAATACAAGAATTAGATTAAAATTGTGTTGCTAGAAATTGCTACGGGAACAATGGCTTGTTCAGACCTACAAGCATCACCACGCTCACAATGATTAAGCATCATATAGTTCGAACCTAAGAAGCCGCGACACTCTTCCAGACTTAAAGTCTCAGTGTTAGACATGTGTCAGTCATGCTTCGATATGTTTTGGACATGTTTGGGTAATTTTATTAATTTAAAAAACTAGTGTTTGTTTGAGAAAATACATGATGTTTTTAAAGGTGTTATAGCATAACTTATTCATATTGGCTCACCGATAACTTGTATGCTATTTCTTCTTGTGAAATTTTTTCTTGGATGAGAAAATATGAAATGTGCATTTTTTTTTATAATGGTGTACTATGAAATAGTATTGTTAATTAAATATGTTCTAAAATCTATACGTAAACTATAAATATTATTTAGTGTGTCCCCAACATATTATGTCCTGATTTTTTTAAAAATAATATGTTGGAATGTGTCTATGTCAAAAAATAATAGTGTTGTGCCTATTTTTTTAAAAAATAATAGTATCATATTTATGTCTCGTATCAGTGTCCATGCTTCTTTGGTCGGAATGTGTCAAAAAATACAACAGCTCCCAAGGAGCATATTGATACTTCGTTCGTCTTTATGAAATGGTGGAAGTCATGCAGTTCACGGCCAGCCACACCAGCCAGATATTGAAGCACACGGCCATCAAATAGGGGTATTTTGAACAACGAGGATCTCTTAGGAACATAAATCGTTGTCTTTTTTAATTTTTGGTGGTTGTCTTTTGGCTTGGGAATATTGTCTCATTTAATGCTTTGAAGTTCGCCAAATTCATTCTTTTGGAAAGGTGTTCATGGAAGGATGGCAAGGCTTGGAGGCTTTAATTTGGTGACTATTATCTTGTATTTATTCCCTTGAAAGCTTTTAACAAAAATTAGATTATACACCAAGTAATATATGTTTAGTGACACTAGGAGCTCATTTCCTTCATTCTCCTATTGTGTTTTTGAGTCTGCTCTTTTCGATTTACTATTCCTCTTTCTTTCATAATGATGTTATGAATTTAAGGAAAAAATAAAAAATGTAAGTCATGAGTCACGGATACCCACAACATAAAATGGAAAGACAGTTACAAGTGAAACACATTCTCCACGGAATTTACTCACAATTTTGTCAAACAGCTCCCCTCCAGTGACATACTCCATAACAATGAATATCTTTGTCTTGCTCCCCATCACCTGAAAACGACTACAGCCGTAAAAGGAAGGCAAGAAACTCTACAAAATTTTTGCATGATACCAAGATTCAATATAAAACACAGTAGGCGATATGCATTGCAGTTATTTTTTTCTCTTGAAATCAACAGCATATGAGAGGGAGAACGCACCTCATACAAGCAAACAACATTTGGATGCTTTATTCGCTTCATTGTTGCTATTTCCCGCTTTATCTGCCAAAAAAAGGTGTACTCTTTGCAACATTAATAACCCATTTAACAACAATCTCCTTTGATTGTAGTAATAGAAAACCACACTTAAATACACAAATTTCATCATGATGGTGTTTCACATGATGTGATAGCTTCAAGAGCAGAATTTCAAGCTCACAATAAGATGCATGTGGTAGATTTTTGAGGCACAATGTGCTACGAGTTATAAATGAATACCTTTTCTAAAGAATAAATAAAGGGGTAAGAAATAACAAAATTACAAACACTAAGCAATTCAAATGATCACCTGTTCAGCCATTTTGTGCTTGATAACCTTCTCTTTGTCCATGATTTTGATAGCTACTGGTTCCCCAGTCGCAGTATTTCGTGCAAACTTCACTTTTGCAAATGTTCCTTCGCCAATTGTCCTCCCCAACTCATATTTACCCACTAGACGCTTCACTCTAGGTGGATTCATTGTTGATCTTTTGCCAGATACTCTTAGAGTTGCCCTTCTGCATAATTAAGTTGGAACATCACCTTAAAAGGATACAGGAAATAGCAACCTTAACCATTATTTCTTTTTCTTTTTCTTTTTTATCTCCTGTAAGTTACAGCCATGTTTTCTGCCTCAATATTTTATACTTTCACCACAAGAAATTCATATCTTCCATAAAAATCCATCATAAGATGAAAACCATCTGAGCACTTGGATGATCATATTTGATGTTCTAACAGTAGTAAATCACATTTGCCAATGAGAAATGACATTTGGATTAATGTATGTCAATTGCTTTTCCATATGATTTTAATTGATTTCCAATCCAACAACTCATTCCACCAATATTATCATGGTCGTAGTCATGCTCAAGTAATCAACCACCAGAAGACATTTACCCAACAGAAAAAAGGTAATTCTCACGTATCACTATCACAAACAGAAAGTATGTTGTCGGGTCCCTCAAAGATGATTTAAATAATTTTGGAAATGACAAGCTTATAAATTGGACAAATTTCTACACAAGATAGTCTGCAATAACTAAGCACATTCCATTCCTTCTAAGAGGAAGCCCTTTTCCATCACATAAGATCACCATACCGCAATAAACTATGAATAAGCTATAAAAGGAAACTATTACTATTTGTGAAATTCCACACGGCATATGTTATCTGGTCTAAGGAAGATTAAATGGAGAAAGGTTCACAATTGGAGAAAAGTAAAGAACTTGACTCGTTAACCAAAAAAAAAAACAATTTTCAAAAACCTGGAAAGGTCAGATGATACAATTTTTAGGTTTGTGTGATTAGCAGTTCAAATAAATTTTAAAACAGGTAAATTCATTGCATAAGT
Organism: Nepenthes alata; assembly: GCA_028571085.2. Taxonomy (NCBI): domain Eukaryota; kingdom Viridiplantae; phylum Streptophyta; class Magnoliopsida; order Caryophyllales; family Nepenthaceae; genus Nepenthes; species Nepenthes alata. Next base: position 3,642 of record JAOVVI020017707.1, on the reverse strand, counting down.
ACCAAATACCTTAAATTGCAAAATTATTATTGATAACAGACGTTTAGACCCACAAATGCTTAGATAGTGTGAATTGGTGTTTCTAAGCAAAAGTACAAATTAAAAATAACAACTTCAATACACATAAGAAATTATAGATTTAGATGTTTAAATACAAAGCATCATCACATGCATGCATATAACATAAAATGAATTGTCAAAATAGAGAGAACACACAATACGATGATGACGGAAAACTCTTAAACAACTCGTCTAGAGAGAAAACACTTCAAGCTTTGAGTTGTCAATTGAAAATCCACTATATAAAAGAAGCCAACTTACAAATTAATGAACAAACGCGTTAGAGCCTTAGCTGACTATCATTAGGCATATGCCTATTTAAGATCCTCTTTAGATCTCCAAACGACAACTACCTAAACATCTTCTGGTCGCTCTGAGTGGATCTCTTGTTGACCAAACTTCTCCAGCCACAGATATGCCTCAAAACTACGCACAAGCCACACACTAGAATTCCATAGGGATTGTATGCTAATAAAGGTTAATCAATGTTTAGGTATGAGATTTCAAAACAATCATGCACTCACAAAGAGGCAATTAAGATTTCCAAGATAAAAGTGGTTTTTACAAATCTCACAAGGTTACACACTTGGAGTCTCAAGTAAGGTTCTCTCATTTTCAATTCAGATCAGTCATGTGTCTTATTTGAGTGATAGGTTGGGCTTTAAAAATAAAAGGAAAACTTCAGATCAAAGCAGTGTTGCATAGTGGGTAGTGAGCACAAACTAATTTTTTTGCTCAAACGAAACGTCACTCAAACACTGTGAAGCAATTCTGCAAATCAGGATCGAGCAGCCGTCACCCTACTATCATGCAAATCAACTTTGGACCTCTGCGATATGAGCTAGTGTCTCATGATTATCTTGCAGTTCAACTCTGGACACATGCAACATGAATTGCTATCATGCAGCAGTCATGTAAGAACAATACAAAGCACCACGAGCTCAGAAACACGTGACCAACAACCTCATTTATACAAAAAGGACTGCAATGGTGTTTTGCTTGAACGAAACATTTCTTGAATTTCACGTGAAAGTCCTCTGCCCAGGATTCACGCGAGCCAATCAATAAGCAAAAATCAACCTTCTACACAGCCAAATGCAGCCCTAAAATTTTGACCAACACAGAAGACATGATAAAACAACCAACACAACGCATAAAAACAATGTCACAAAATTTGTTAAGACTAAAGACAAACCTAACAATTATCAATAAGTAATAGCTTAAAATACATCATGAACATGCAATGTGCCTCAAACTGTGACATGGGAAACCCACATTTCAGACATACATATGCAAAATGATGGGTTGAATTGTTGAAGCTGTGTACTCATTATAGCTTCAATAAAATAGATGAAAGCCAACACATCAAACAGGTTCATGATCAGCACTGACAACAGTAGTCACACTGATACATAAGAATGAGCGTCATCATGAACAGATGAATAAGAATTCAAATCAGTTGGCCACACAGCAGACAGCAAAATAAGTGATTGCATGCAAAACTCTTCATTAAGGTAGGCCCCAGAATTATGGAAGGATAATAAGCAGTTACCAAGTAAAAATCACCCCGCTGGCATAGAGGGATTGTCATTTATGGATTGTACGATTCTTTTACACAGAAAAGCCTATATATAGGTCATACTAGCACCAAAAGACTCTACAGGCTTGAAGCTCCATCAGCTCTTCCTGTATTTCACATCATCCTGACTTAGGCATCAGATGAGCTTCGATGGAATCCAGACAACTTGGACTCTAGCAGCTCTTTCAGTATTTCCCATCTTAGTTACACACCAAAGGGTTTTCACCAGAGAACAAACTCCGGGTCCCTCAAACAAGTGTACAGCTAACCCGAAGCTAAAGTTCAGATTTCACCCTGTTGCAAGCCCCAAACCAACGTCCCTCAAGAAAAAAAAAAGAAAAAATAAGCTATCATGTTTACAAATTCGGTTGAATATTAACAAAAAAATGAGACTGAGACATCAATATCGGAAAAAGGCTAAGCAGTACCACAATGAAGTTCAAGTTGAGTCAATCAGTTAATCAGAGTTCCAAATCATGCCTAACCCATACGTGCAAGTTTCCAGTCAAGTAATAAAAGACCACAATGAGACTGCAGCAAATAAATGGATATCTTTAAGTAGTACGATTAAAATTCAGTCAGAAGCAGAGGGAGGCAGAGGGAGTGAGGGGGAGAGAACACTAAAATAGAATTCAGTCAGAAGCAGCAGCCCTAAGAAAACTTTGAGTATACATCTCCGTGTGTCAGCTGTAAAGAGGAACAACCACAGAATTCGGCACATTATCGTAAAAATTGGCCGAAACTAATAAAGGCGACCAAAACCCAGATTTAAATACAAGCCCACAAATCACAACAGAAATCCAACATTTCATCGATCAAGAGATTATAATTATAACAAGCAGAAACTATCCCACAATGAGTACCAATTTAGAAAACAAGATTTGCACAAAATATTTAAAAACACGGAGAATATGCAGCAAATCACATCTCAAATGAAAATACCCACGTTGAAGAAAGCATGTAGACGGTTCGATGAGACAGATAAAGAGCAAGATAAACTTGATAGTTGAAACCCAAAAAAACTGTAAGAGAAACACTAAACGGACGGACGGTTGAGAAATCCGACCCTCGGCTCTTAGGAGACTGATGGATCAGCTTCTGCAACAACAGAAACCCGAATAGTGATTAGCAGGTGGGAGAAAACAGCAGCAGAAATTCGAACAGTTTATTGTGATGGGTTTTGCTCAGCTTGATCCTCGCAATAATTTCTGCTACCTGTTTTTCTAAAATGTAAACAACAAAGTAATTTCTGGTCTTATCTCTGTTTTTTCCCGACTCATTGCGAAATCGGAATTAGCTCAGTGAAATTGTGGTCTTGATAGCTATGACTAGGCGAGAAATTTTGGGCCATTTGCCGGGTATTCAATGGATCTTGTACAGTCATGGTGGGCGCAAACTCAACGAAGGCCAAGTACAGAGAGGTAGTCGGGGATAAACCGCAACCACTTTCATTTGCCTGTCTTTTTCCATCTTTGTCTAGATCTAACCAAATCAATTTTACTTTCTCTTCTTCCTCGTCATTTCTCCCCCTATTCTCGCTTCACCGTGCTCTATTGCTGCCGCGTTCGGACAAATTTGTCATTCTTCCTGTTTTATAGATGAAGAAATAACAACTTTCATCTTTTATTAAGTTGAAATCTAGCCAAAAAAAATGTATTCGAAATCAAGTGAACTACCAGTTTTATGAAGTAAAATTTCATAATTCTAGATGAATGTCAGCTCCGATATCGATTAGCCTCGAGAAAAGGTCTTTTGAATGGAGTAGAATTCCACCAGCATTTTGTCGTAACGTAAATCATAGAAGAATATCCCCAAATCTAACGAGTCATCTCTAACAAGGAAAGGAGATTATTGAAGTTGCAGTCAGAAAATGGAATGGGATCGTGCTTATCCTGCTTCTTTTTACTTACCTCTTTTTAGTAATTAAATTAAAATTTAATAGTTTAAATTTTAATATATTAAAAATATTATATATAATTAATTTTTAAATTTTTTATTATAAT
>JAOVVI020017706.1:0-10540 GCA_028571085.2 Nepenthes alata | reverse complement strand
GCGAAATTTGAGGTCCTGGGAGCAACAGTCGGGGTGCTGGGCGCGACACTGGAGGCACTGGGAGTGACACTCGGGTTGCTGGGTGTGACACAGGTGGTGCTGGGAGCGACACACGGGGTGCTTTACGTGATACTGGAGGTGCTGGGAGTGACACTCGTGTTGCTGGGCGCGACACTGGAGGTGCTGGGAGCGACACTGGCAGTGCTGGCACGATACTGGAGGTGTTGGGAGCGACACTCGCGGTGCTAGCCGCGACACTGGAGGTGCTAGGAGTGACACTCGCGGTGTTGGGCTCGACAATGGAGGTGCGGGGTGCGACACTAGCGTTGCTGCGCGCGACACTGGTGGTGCTAGGAGCGACACCCGTGGTGCTGGGCGCGACACCGGAGGTGCTGGGAGCGACACTAGCGGTGCGGGACACAACATTGGAGGTGCTGGGAGCGACACTCGCGGTGCTGGGCGTAACACCGGAGGGGCTGGGTTCGACACTGGCCTTGCTGGGTGCGACCCTGGAGGTGCTGGGAGCGACACTTGGGGTACAGGGCGTCACACTAGATGTGCTGGGAACGACACTCGCGGTACTGGGTGCTACTTTGGAGGTGCTTGTAGCGACACTAGCGGTGCTGGGCGCGACACTGAAGGTGCTGGGAGCGACAATGGCAGTGCTGGTCGCAACTCTGGCGTTGCTAGGTGCGACACTGGAGGTGCTGGTAGCGACACTAGGGGTGCTGGGCGCGACATTGGAGGTGCTGGAAGCGACACTAGTGGTGCTAGCCGCAACACTGGAGGTGCTAGGAGGAACACTCGCGGTGTTGGGCTCGACACTTGAGGTGCTGGGCGCGGCACTGGTGGTGCTAGCCGTGACACTGGAGGTGCTGGGAGTGACACTCGCGGTGCTGGGTGGGACACTGGAGGTGTTGGGAGCGACAATAGCGGTGCTGGGAGCGAAACTGGTGGTGTTGGGAGCAACACTCACGGTGCTGGGCACGACACTTTAGGTGCTAGGTGGGACACTGGCATTGCAGGGCGCAACACTGGAGGTACTGGGAGCAACAATGGCGGTGCTGAGCCGGACTCTAGAGGTGCAGGGAGTGACATTCGCAGCGCTGGTCGTGACACTGGAGGTGCTGTGACCGACACTCGCGGTACTGGCGGCGACACTTGAGGTGCTCGGTGCGACACTGGTGTTTCTAGGCGCGACAATAGAGGTGCTGGGAGCGACACTCGGGGTGCTGGGAGCGACGCTGGAGGTGCTTGGAGTGACACTCAGGGTGCTTGGCGTGACCCAGGAGGTGCTGGGAGCGACACTCGCGGTGCTGGGCGTGACACTGGAGGTGCTGGGAGCGACAGTAGTTGTGCTGGGTGTGACACTAGAGGTGCTGGGAGCGACACTCGTGGTGCTGGGCGCAACACTGGAGGAGCTGGGTACGACATTGGCATTACTGGGTGCGACACTGGAGGTGCTGGGAGCGACACTCGAGGTGCTTGGCGCGATACTGGAGGTGCTGGGAGTGACACTAGCATTGCTGGGTGCGACACTTCAGGTGCTGTGAGCGACAATGGCAGTGCTGGGCGCGACACTGGAGGTGCAGGGAGTGACACTCGCGGTGTTGTGCGCGACACTGGAGGTGCGGGGAGCGACACTTCCGTTGCTGGGCGCGACACTAGAGGTGCAAGGAGTGACACTCGGGGCGCTGGGCGCGACACCGGAGGTGCTGGGAGCGACACTAGCGGTACAAGATGTGACACTGGAGGTGCTAGGAGCGACACTCGCAGTGCTGGGTGCAACACCGGAGGTGCTGCGTGCGACACTAGCCCTGCTGGGCGCGACACTGGAGGTGCAGAGAGCGACACTTGGGGTACACGGCATGATACTAGATGTGCTGGGAGCGACACTCGCGATGCTGGGCGCTACATTGGAGGTGCTTCTAGCGACACTAGCGGTGCTGGGCGCGACACTGAAGGTGATGGGAGTGACACTCGCGGTGCTGGGTGCGATACTGGAGGTGCTGGGTGCGACACTGGAGGTGCTGGGAGCGACACTCGGTGTGCTGGGGGAGACACTGCATGTGCTGGGAGCGACACTCGTCGTGTTGGGCGCGACACTGGAAGTGTCGGGTGCAACATTGGCGTAGCTGGGCACGACACTGGCGGTGCTGGGAGCGACACTTGGGGTGCTGCGCGCGACACTGGAGGTGGTGGGAGCGACACTCGGGGTGCTTAGCGCGATAATGGAGGTGTTGGGAGCGACCCTTGCGCTGGTTGGCGTGACATTGGCGGTTCTGGGAGCGACACACGTGGTGCTGGGCGCGACACTGGAGGAGCTGGGATCGACACTGGCAGAGCTGGGCGCGACACTGGAGGTGCCGAGAGCGACACTCGCGGTGCTAGGCGCAACACTGGAGGTGCTGTGACCGGCACTCGCGGTACTGCGTGCGATACTTGAGGTACTCGGTGAGACATTGGCGTTTCTGGGCTGGACAATAGAGTTGCTGAGAGAGACACTTGGGGTGCTGGCCGTGACTCGGGGTGCTTGGCGCGACACTAGCAGTGCTGGGCGCGACACTAGAGGTGCTGGGAGCGAAGCTCGAGGTGCTGGGCACGACACTGGAGGTGCTGGGAGCGACACTTGCAGTACTGGGAGCGACACTGGAGGTGTGGGGAGCGACACGCGCGGTGCTGGCGTAACACTGGATGTGCTGGGAGCGACACTCGGGGAGCAGGGCGCGACACTGGAGGTGCTGGGCACCACACTAGAGGTGCTGGGTGCGACAATGGCATTGCTGCGCGCGACACTGAAGGTGCTGGGAGCGACAATCGCGGTGCCGGGCGAGATAGTGGAGGTGCTGGGTGTGACACTTGCGGTGCTGGGTGCGACACTGGAGAAGCTAGGAGGGACACTCGTGGTGATGGACGCGATCCTGGAGGTGCCGGGAGTGACACTCGCGGTGCTGGGCGCGACATTGGAGGTGCCAGGAGCAACACTCGCGGTGCGGGACGCGACACTAGAGGTGCTGAGAGCGACACTTGTGGAGCTAGGTGAACAATGGAGGTGCTGGGAGCGACAATGACGGTGCTCGGCGCGACTCTGGTGGTTCTCGGCGCGACAAAGGAGGTGCTGGTAGCGACACTCGGGGTGCACTATGCGACATTGGAGGTGCTAGAAGCGACACTAGCGGTGCTGGGCACGACACTAGAGGTGCCGGGAGCGACACTCGCGGTGCTGGGCGTGACACTTGAGGTGCTGGGTGTGACGCTGGCGGTGCTGGCCGTGACACTGGAGGTGCTGAGAGTGACACTCGCGGTGCTGGGTGAGACACTGGAGGTGCTGGGAGTGACACTGGAGGTGCTTGGAGCAACACTCATTGTGCTGGGCGCGACACTAGAGGTGCTGGGCGAGACACTGGCATTGCTGGGTGAGACATTGGAAGTACTCGGAGCAACACTGGCGGTGCTGGGCGCGACACTGGAGTTGCAGGGAGCGACGCTCGCGGTGTTGGGCGCAACACTGGAGGTGCTGGGTACGATACTTGAGGTGCTCGGTGCGACACTGGTGTTTCTGGGCGCTACAATAGAGGTGCTGGGAGAGACACTCGGGGTACTGGGCGCGACGCTGGAGGTGCTGGGACCGACACTCGGGGATCTTGGCACGACACTGGAGGTTCTAGGTGCGACACTCGCGTTACTAGGTGCGACACTCGCGTTACTAGGCGCGACACTTGAGGTGCTGGGAGCGACTCTGGCAATGCTGGGCGTGACACTGGAGGTGCTGGGAGCGACACTCACGGCGCTGGGCGCGACAGTGGAGGTGCTGGAAGCGACAATCGCGGTGTTGGGTGCGACGCCGGAGGTGCTGGGTGTGACACTTGCGTTACTGGGTGCGACACTAGAGGTGCTGGGAGCGACACACTAGGTGCAGGACACAACACTGGAGGTGCTGGGACCGACACCCGCGGTGCTGGGAGTGACACTCGCGGTGCTGGCGCGACACTGGAGGTGCTGGGAGCGACACTTGCGGTGCTGGGCGTGGCACTGGAGGTGTTGGGAGCGACACTCGCTATGCTGGGCGCGACACTGGAGGTGCTGGCTGTGACACTCGCAGTGCTTGGCGCGACATTGGAGGTGCTAGGAGAGACACTGGAGGTGCTGGGAGCGACACTGGCAGAGCTGGGCGTGACACTGGAGGTGCTGTGAGCGACAATCGCGGTGCTGGACGCGACAATCGCGGTGCTGGGCGCGACACTTGAGGTGCTCGGCGCGACACTGGAGGTGCTGGGAGTGACACTCGCGGTGCTGAGCACAACAATGGAGGTGCTGTGACCGACACTCGCGGTACTACTCGCGATACATGAGGTGCTCGGTGCGACAGTGGTGTTTCTGGGTGCGACAATAGAGGTGTTGGGAGAGATACTCGGGGTGCTGGCCACGACGCTGGAGTTGCTGGGCGCGACACTGGAGGTGCTGGGAGCGACACTGGTTATGCTGGGTGCGATACTGGAGGTGGTGGGAGTGACACTCGCAGTGCTAGGCGCGACACTGGAGGTACTGGGAGCGACACTCGCGGTGTTGGGCGCGACATTGGAGGTGCGGGGTGCGACACTTGCGTTGCTGGGGGCGACACTGGTGGTGCTGGGAGCGACACTCGAGGTGCTAGGCGAGACATCGGAGGTGCCGGGATTGACACTCGCGGTGCTGGGCGCAACTCTGGAGGTGCTAGGTGCGACACTGTCCTTGCTGGGCGCGACCCTGGAAGTTGTGGGAGCGACACTTGGGGTACAGGGCGTGACACTAGATGTGCTGGGAGCGACACTCGCGGTGTTGTCCGCTACATTGGAGGTGCTTGTAGCGACACTAGTTGTGCTGGGCGCGACACTGAAGGTGCTGGGAGAGACAATGGCAGTGCTGGGCGCGACTCTGGCGTTGCTGGGTGTGACATTGGAGGTGCTGGTAGCGACACTCGGGGTGCTGGGCGCGACATTCGAGGTGGTGGAAGTGACACTAGCGGTGCTGGGAGGAACACTGGAGGTGCTGGGAGCAACACTCGCGGTGTTGGGCTCGACACTTGAGGTGCTGGGTTTGACACTGGCGGTGCTGGCCGTGATCATGGAGGTGCTGGGAGTGACACTCGCGGTGCTGGGTGTGACACTGGAGGTGTTGGCAGCGACAATAGCGGTGCTGGGAGCGACACTGGAGGTGCTAGGAGCAACACTCACGATGCTGGGCGTGACACTGGAGGTGTTGGGTGCGACAATGGAATTGCAGGGTGCGACACTAGAGGTACTGGGAGCAACACTGGCGGTGCTGGGTGGGACATTAAAGGTGCATGGAGCGACACTTCCGGCGCTGGGCGCGACACTGGTGGTGCTTTGACGGACACTCGCGGTACTGGGGGTGACACTTGAGGTAATCGGTGCGACACTGGCTTCTAGGCGCGCCAATAGAGGTGCTGGGAGCGACACTCGGGGTGCAGGGCACGACGCTGGAGGTGCTTGGAGGGACACTCGGGGTACTTGCCGCGACACAGGAGGTGCTTGGAGCGACACTCGCGGTCCTGGGCGCGACACTGGAGGTGCTGGGAGTGACAGTAGGGGTGCTGGGCGCAACACTGGAGGTGCTGGGAGCGACACTCGCGGTGCTGGGCAAAACACTGGAGGTGCTGGGTGTGACACTGGTGTTGCTGGGCGCGACGCTGGAGGTGCTGGGAGTGACACTCGCATTGCTGGGTCCGACACTTCATGTGCTAGGAGCGACACTAGCAATGGTGAGCGTGACACTGGAGGTGCAAACACTGGAGGAGCGGGGTGCGACACTTGCGTTGCTGGGCGCGACACTAGAGGTTCTAGGAGTTACACTCGGGGTGCTGGGTGTGACACCAGAGGTGCTGGGAGCAACACTAGTTGTGCTGGACGCGACACAGGAGGTGCTGGGAGCGACACTTACGGTGCTGGGTGCATCGCCGGAGGTGCTGCGTGTGACACTGGCCTTGCTGGGCGGGACACTGGAGGTGCTCGGAGCGACACTTGGGGTACTGGGAATGACACTACATGTGCTGGGAGCGACACTCGCAGTGCTGGGTGCTACATTGGAGGTGCTTGTAGCGACACTAGCGGTGCTGGGTGCGACACTGGGTGCTACATCGCAGTGCTAGGCGCGACACTTGAGGTGCTGTGAGCGACACTCGGGGTGCTGAGTGAGACACTGGATGTGCTGGGTGCGACTCTCGGGATGCTAGGGGAGACAATGCAGGTGCTGGGAGCGATACTCGTGGTGCTGGGCGCGACACTGGAAGTGTGGGTGCGACACTGGCGTAGCTAGGCACGACACTGGCGGTTCTGGGAGCGACAATTGGGGTACTCTGCGCGACACTGGAGGTGGTGGGAGCGACACTTGGGGTGCTTAGCACGATACTGGAGGTGCTGGGAGCGACCATCGCACTGCCTGGCGTGACACTGGCGGTGCTGAAAGCGACACTCGCGGTGCTGGGCGTGACATTGGAGGTGCTAGGATCGACACTGGCAGAGCTGGGTGAGACACTGGAGGTGCTGGGAGCGACACTCGTGGTGCTGGACACGACACTCGCGGTGCTGCGCGTGATACTTGAGGTGCTCGGTGCGACACTGGCATTTTTGGGCGTGACAATAGAGGTGTTGGGAGAGACACTCGGGGTGCTGGCCGCGATGCTAAAGGTGCTGGAAGCGACACTCGGGGTGCTTGGCGCGACACGGGAAGTGCTGGGTGCGACACCGGAGGTGCTAGGAGTCACACTCGGGGTGCTTTCCGTGATGCTGGAGGTGTTGGGAGTGACACTCGCGTTGCTAGGCGCGACACTGGAGGTGCTGGGAGCGACACTGGCAGTGCTGGGAGCGATACGGGAGGTGTTGGGATCGACCCTCGCGGTGCTAGGCGCGACACTGGAGGTGACAGGAGCAACACTCGGGGTGCTTTACGAGATACTGGAGGTGCTAGGAGTGACTCGCGTTGCTGGGCGTGACACTGGAGGTGCTGGGAGCGACAGTTGCGGTTCTGGGCGAGACACCGGAGTTGCTAGGAGCGACACTGGAGGTGCTGGTAGCGACACTGGTGGTGCTGGGAGCCACACAGGAGGTACTGGAAGCGACACTGGCGGTGCTGGGCCTGACACTGGAGTACTAGGAGTGACAATCGCGGTGATGGACACGACACTGGAGGTGCTTAGAAATAAACTCGGGGTGCTGGGCACAACATTGGAGGTGCTAGGAGCAACACTAGTGGAACTTGATGCCACACTGGACGTGCTGGGAGCAACACTCACGGTGCTGGGCGCGACACTGGACGTGCTGGGAGCGACACTCACAGTGCTGTGCGCAACACCGGAGGTGCTGGGTGTGACACTAGCATTGCTGGGCGTGACACATGAGGTGCTAGGAGCGACACTCACGGTGCTGGCCGCGACACTAGAGGGGTTGGGTGCGACACTGGCATTACTGGGTGCGACGCTAGAGGTGCTAGGAGCGACACTCGTGGTGCTGGGCGCGACACTGGTGGTGCTGGGAGCATCACTCGGTGTGTTAGGCGTGACACTGGATGTTCTGTGACCGATAGTCGCGGTGCTGGGCACGATACTGGAGGTGATGTGTGTGACACTCGCGGTGCTGGGCGCGACACTAGAGGTGAAGAGAGTGACACTCTCAGTTCTTGGCGTGACACTGGAGGTGCTGTGTACGACACTTGCATTGCTGGCGGCGACAATGGAGGTGCTGGGAGCAACATTCGTGGTGCTGGGCGCGACACTGGAGGTGCTGGGAGCGGCACTAGCGGTGCTAGGCACAGCACTAGAGGTGCTGGGAGCGACACTTGCGGTGCTGGGCGTGACACTGGAGTTACTAGGAGCGACACTGGAGGTGTTGGGAGCGACACTGGCGGTGTTGAGCGCCACACAAGAGCTGCTGGGAGCGACACTAGCGGTGCTGGGCCAAACACTGGAGTAATAGGTGTGATACTCGCGGTGATGGGCGCGACACTAGATGTGCTGGGAGTGACACTCACGGTGCTGGGCGCGACAATGGAGGTGCTGGGAGCCACACTCGCGGTGCTGGGGGCAAAATTGGAGGTGCTGGGAGCAGCACTCACGGTGCTGGGAGTGACACTCATGGTGCTGGGAGTGACACTCGCGGTTCTTGGCGCGACACAGGAGGTGCTGGGCACGACACTAGCGTTGCTGGGCGCGGCACTAGTAGTGCTTGGAGCGACACTCGAGGTCTCGGTGTGACACTTGAGGTGCTGGGAGCGACACTCGCGGTGCTAGGCACAACGCTGTAGGTGCTGGGAGCGACACTAATGGTGCTGGTAGTGACATTGGAGGTGCTAGTTGCGACACTCGCGGTGCGGGGTGCAACACTGGAGGTGCTGGGTGCGACGCTGGCAGTGCTTGGTGCGACACTTGAGGTGCTGGAAGCGACAGTCACGGTGCTAGGCGCAACCTGGAAGTGCTGGGTGCGACACTGGCGTTGCTGGGCGGGACACTGGAGGTGACGGGAGTGACACTCGGGGTGCTGGCCGCGACACTGGTGGTGCTAGGAGCGACACTCAGGGTGCTTAGCACGACACTGGAGGTGCTGGGACCGACACTCGCATTTTTGGGCATGACACTTGAGGTTCTGGGAGCGACACATGCAGTGCTCGGCATGACACTGGAGGTGCTGGGAGCGACACTCACGATGTTGGGCGCGACACTGGAGGTGTTGGGAGCGACACTCACGGTGCTGGGTACGACACTGGAAGTGATGGGAGCGACACTCGCGGTGCTTGGCCGGACACTGGAGGTGGTGGGAGCGACACTGGCGGTCTTGGGCATGACACTGTAGGTGCTGGGAGCGACACTTGCGGTGCTTGGCCAGACACTGGAGTACTAGGAGTGACACTCGCGGTGAGTGCGTGACACTGGAGGTGCTGAAAGCGACACTCGCAGTGCTGGGTGCGACACTGGAGGTGTTGGGAGCAACACTCGTGTTACTGGGCGCAACACTAGAGGTGCTGGGAGCGACACTCACGGTGCTGGGTGCGACACTGGAGGTGCTGGGAGTGACAATGGCATTGTTGGGCGCGACACTTGAGGATCTGGGAGCGACATTGGCAGTGCTCGACGTGACACTGGAGGTGCTGGAAGGGACACTAGCGGTGCTGGGCGCGACAATGGAGTTGCTGGGAGCAACACTCGCGGTGCTGGGTCCAACACTAGAGGTTCTGGTAGCGACACTTGCGATGCATGGCGCGACACTAGAGTTGCAGGGTGCAACACTAGCGTGGCTAGGCGTGGCACTGGAGGTGCTGGGAACGACACTTGGTGTGCTAGGCACTACACTTGAGGTGCTGGAAGCGACACTCGCGGAGCTGGGCACGACACTTGAGGTGCTGGGAGTGACACTAGGGGTGCTGGGCGCGACACTAGAGGTGCTGGGCACGACACTCGCGGTGCTGGAAACAACACTAGAGGTGCTGGGTGCGACACTGGCGTTGCTGGGTGCGACACTGGAGGTGCTGGGAGCAACACTCGGGGTGCTTGGCGCGACATTGGAGGTGTTGGAAGGGACACTCGCGTTGCTGGGTGCGACACTGGAGGTGCTGGGAGCGACACTCGTGGTGTTGGGCGCGACACTGGAGGTGCTGGGAGCGACAATCGCGGTGTTGGGAATAATACTGGAGGTGCTAGGTGCGACACTTACATTGCTGGAAGCGACGCTAGAGGTGCTTGGAAAGACACTCGGGGTGCTGGGTGCAACATTGGAGGTGCTGGGAGCAACACTAGCGGAGCTGGATGCCACTCTGGGTGTGCTGGGAGCGACACTCGCGGTGCTGGGCGCAACGCCGGAGGTGCAGGGTGCGACACTGGCGTTGTTGGGTGCGACACTGGAGGTTCTGGGCGCGACACTCGCGGTGTTGGGCGCGACACTTGAGGTGCTGGGTGCGACACTGGCGTTGCTGGGCACGATGCTGGAGGTGCTAGGAGCGACACTTGTGGTGCTGACAGTGACACTCGCGGTGCTAGACGCAACACTGGATGTTCTGCGACCGACACTCGCCTTGCTATGCGCGATACAGGAGGTGATGGGAGCGACACTCGCGGTGCTGGGTGGGACACTGGAGGTGAAGAGAGCGACACTGGCGGTGCAGGGCGTGACACTGGAGGGGCTGGGTGCAACACATGTGTTGCTGGGGGTGACACTGGAGGTGCTGGGAGCGACACTCGTGGTGCTGGGCCCGACACTGGAGGTGCTCGGAGCAACCATCACGGTGCTGGGCCCAACACTGGAGGTGCTGGGTTCGACACTTGCGTTGTTGGACGCAACACTGGAGGTGCTGGGAGCGACACTCGGGGTGCTTGGCGAGACACTGGAGGTGCTAGGAGGGACACTTGTGTTACTGGGCGCAAAACTTGAGGTGATGGAAGCAACACTGGCAGTGCTTGGCGTGACACTGGAGTTGCTGCGAGTGACAATCGTGGTGCTCGGCGCGACACTGGAGGTGCTAGGAGCGACAATCGCGGTGTTGGGTGCGATACTGG
>JAOVVI020017704.1:0-10541 GCA_028571085.2 Nepenthes alata | reverse complement strand
ATTTGTTGAATTTACATATAATAATCGCTATCAAGCAAGCATTGGTGTCGCCCAATTTGAGGCTTTATATGGGAGAAAATGTCATTCCCCAATTCATTGGGAAGAGACCAGAGATAGGAGACTTTTGGGATTGGAAGTCATTCAAGAAACATCCGATAAGATTCGTTTGATTCATGACCGGTTGAAAGCTGGCAAAGTCGGCAAAAGAGTTATGTTGATCAGAGAATATCAAAGCTGAGTTTTGATATTGGAGATTATGAATTTTTGAAAATATCTCTATGAAAGGGAATGTCGAGGTTCATTATCAAAGACAAATTGGAACCGAGGTTTATTGGACTATTCAAAAGTTTGGAGAAAATTGATGAAGTGGCATATAGATTGGCTCTACCTCTAAGCTTGGGAGATGTTCATAACGTGTTCCATGTGTCGAAACTATGAAAATATGTGTATGATCCGACGCACATTATCGAATAGGAGCTGTTGAGGATTAATGAGGACTTGACGTATAGTGAGGAACCTGTTCAAATTTTTGGCAGAAGAGATCAAGTGTTTCGGACAAAGGTAGTTCCATTAGTTAAAGTTTTATAGAGGAACCGTTCATTTGAAGAAACCACGTGGAAAAGAGAAGATGGATTTCGAGAGAAGTACCCGCATTTGTTTCTCCATTGAGGTATATAAAATTTCAAGGATAAAATTATTTATAAGGAGGGGAGAAACGTAAGGTCGGAGTTTGAATTTTTATCTTAGTTTTTATTAATTCGGTTAATTAAGTTAATATAATTAAAATTGATATCAAAAGATGAAAAAAATTGAGTCAAAAGTCAAATTTAGATCGGATCATATTGAGAGGATGGATGCCTGATCGGTGCCTATCATCGTAGCTAAAAGTTGAGCCTATCATTTGTTGAATTTTGCTACACTATCATGCTGATTGAGCATTTCATATTTTAAATTTCATCGCAGCTAAATTTCTGCAAGACGTATAAGTGTTACAAGTTAAGAAATTATAGAATTTGAAGAAAAAAATTTTATAGTTAAGCTAACAATTATAAGTATTTTCTCTAGGATGAGAAAATTAAAAATTAAGAAGAAAAATATAGAGTTTTTCTAAGTATATCCCTCGAACTATGGTTATTGTTTAGCCGATAGTATATTATGACATGTCTTAGTATATTATAGTGGTAAATCGTGGTTCGAATATTATCTGCAGATGAGAAGCAGCATTCGTTCCCGTTTATAGGGTTATATGTTTGACGGCCCAGCTGTAGGCCTTAAATAATAGTATACGATATTTGGTTGAGTGAAAACAAATATAGCCCGAGTTTCAATTGTCCGCTCCTTTAGTCGATGAGGCCCTACTAGTTCTTGGTCCTTAAAAAAATCCATATTTGAGTATGATTTCATATTTTGAATTGAATCAAAATATGATACGATAAAACTGAGTTCTTGCACTAGTGTTATGGAAAATTTAGTAAACTGATTGTATAAAATTGTCATGGAATTTCATAGCACTTCTTGTACATCTAATGTATGGTTCCTTCCGAAATGTTTTTAATGCAAAATATATATGTTTAGTTTCAAATTATATGCCATGTTGAGTTTTTGGTCACTCATTACTTCTATTTTACTAACCCTTTCAAATGAGAGGCTCGAATACTTGTAGAACGATCATGATTGAGGAAGAAGCTGTTCGAGGATATCAGTTTAGAATTTTAATGTTAATCTGATGTTATATTTCAATTTTCAAATAATAGTTAACATGTTTAGTGTTGTATTTTAATTTTAAATTCAGCATTCGGATAGCAGTAATTGATGCTTTATGTTATTTGGATAGTGATTATGTTATGGAGATGTGATGGGACTGTGGTCACAACTTAAAATATTTAAGACTTATTCCGGTGGGGTGTTGGATAGGCCGGAGGCAGATCGTGTTGGTTGTTAGATTGCAATTACATTAAATTATATTGCTCTGATTTTGCTATTGGATAGGCAAATTCCTTACGTAAGGTCCAACGTGTCGCTATGGTTGATGTTGGAGCCATATGATTGCGTGGCATAATTTGGATCCTGTGTATGATTTATATTATTTTATTATGGTTGGTTGAGGTATCAACGTGAAGTTCACGTTCAAATGTTATTTAGATGCCTAATTGATTAATTAATAATAATTGGTTAGTTGTTAATGATGGGTTCGGAATTTGGGATGTGAGCTGACAGGTATCCCATGCCATTTTTGTCAAAGAAGCAGCCCTGATTTATAATTGATAATGATAATAGATTTTTGGGGGAAAATTGAGCCAATGACCATGTTGTGTATGCGAATCAGCACATCAGCTTGTATTTTCTTCCTTTCTTTAGCAACATCAGTTGTTGAACTGGATTTAGAAGTATTATCGGAGATGATGGGGGAAATTGCTAATGTAGTATGGGTTGTTGAAGATTGTCTTGTTGCTGCTGGCCAAGGAATGATATGTTCTCCAATTTCCAACAAGTGGGTCTGGAGAAAATTTTCATTTTAATTTTAATGCTCTAAAAATCATAAATTTCTCAATTGAAAGTTGAATGAATGGGGTTGAATTTATGGAAGCCAAGGAATGTATTTGCAACTGCTAAAACTGATGTCACTGGATATTGTACTCTAATACTAGTTTTAAGGAATCATAGGGCATAATATCTATGATTTTAGTGCATGGTTGGCCAGCACAATGGTATAAATAACAGAATGCTTTGTTATGGGAGGAGATGTCTAGGAGATTAGTGTGAGGTGTTGTTAGCGAAGATGATGTGGTTTGATTCAGATCTTATTTTTCTTTGTCGTTTAATACTTTTTAATGGATAGAGTGGATGGGAAGTGGTGGAATTGATG
Organism: Nepenthes alata; assembly: GCA_028571085.2. Taxonomy (NCBI): domain Eukaryota; kingdom Viridiplantae; phylum Streptophyta; class Magnoliopsida; order Caryophyllales; family Nepenthaceae; genus Nepenthes; species Nepenthes alata. Next base: position 7,675 of record JAOVVI020017704.1, on the reverse strand, counting down.
GTGGACTGAGGTGTCAGAAATGGTAGAAGTGAGGATACTATGGAATCAAATCATTGTCCCTGATATTACTTCATGCAGGACAAAGCCTGGAATAAGAATTGGCAAAGGCAGTGAGATGAGAGCAAGGACATGAGAAATTAGATGATATGGGGATGATAATTAGATAACTTTAGAAGGGATTTCATGAAAATAGGAGAAAGTTAGATGAAACCAGATGTGGGAAAGGAAAATAAAGAGGTGGGACCAATTTCTCAAAATTTTTATTCATGCTCTTCTTGTTCAATCACATGTCAATTTGTAAAGTTACATGTTGTTTTTTCCATAATGAGCTGAATATCAACACTATGTCATGTGTCCATCATCTACAAATGTTCAAGAGGGAAAAGTTGGAAGCATGGGTTTCCATACATTGGAGCTTATGACTGGGAGCATTTACTGTCTACAAGCTCCATATTTTTAATGTTAGCCCAAACTTCAGTGACTTAGATGGGTAAAACTTCATTGGAAAAATATCATACTCTGCATCTTCAAACCATGGTGCCAATTCTCCAGCCACGAATTTATAACATATTTTACCGTTGAATTGTGGATCATCCAGTGTATTGTTGCAGCGAACTGTTTGTTGAATTTATGGATTAGCCCGTGTTGTTACAGCCATGTTTTTGGTTGATTAGGTCTGGGCATACAACTTGGACAAAGTTTGATGATTACCTAAAAGTTGGAATGCTATGGCATTCTGGTGTAATCTCTTCATTGTTGACTTTATGGTACAATTCACTCTTTATTTTTTCATTTATGGCTCTTTTTCTGTGTTATTGAAGCCAATTCATTGTTGAATTAATAGATTAACTGTTAGGGTTATAACCTATACTTAGGCCTTCTTTGGTGTAGTAGTCGTGAATTTGTTGATGCTATTGGTTGTTTGCTGTTAGGTTGTTGCTGTATCTTTTGAATATAAAAATAGGGTTTGGTTTAATTGTTGTCAGTTGTTGATCTTGAACTATTTGTTATTAAACACATTAACAGTTGTTTGTTTGGTTATCAAATATTTTTATGAGCTATTGGAGCCCACAAGCCAAAACAGGCCACCAGAAGCTAAAACAATTAAGTTAGCATATTGGAAAAGATATTGGGGATACATGGTCTATATTCTGTATTGTTGACCCCTGGTCCTTCAGTTCTCTTTTAACACACTTGCTCAATAGGAAAAGCTGCTCTTAACTAGAGTTGAAGTTATAAGAATGGATGAAATATCGGTGTCAGTATGAGACATATTGAACAATGTGCATTGTTATAAGATATGTTGAAAGAAAAAAAATATGAAAACTGTAAGTTGACATTAACCATATCGGCCGATATTTTAAATATTAGTCGATATAAAAACATATTATGATATTAAAAAAAATCAGTATTGGGAGCTCGGTAATAATAAATATCGGCCGATATTTTTATTTGTGCTTTTGAGTTCTTGCTCTGTAGCGGGTTTGAATATGAAGGCAATTATTACTTTACCCAGTCACTGATTGTTAATTTGACAAACTTAAAATTTTACTTGTTAAATCTCATGAACCAAGCTCAATCAAGCTGAAGCATGTGTCTATCAATTTTTTTGACGGTCGTCTTCTGGCAGCTTGATTTATCTTAAGCGACTACAACGGGCAATACCTTACTGTAGTTTCATTCATATCAATGCTCACAAATAGGCTGTAGCTTGACTTATTAACTTCGGGAACCTAGCTCAATCAAGCACAAGTTCAGGTAGCTCTGTTCTTGTACCAGTACTTGAGTTCATGGTTACACAACCGAAAACTTAACCAACTATTATCAAGTATAATTTTCTGGTCTCTTTTTTATTGCTCTGTTTTTCCTTTAGTTTTCGATATAGGAGGAAGCATCACCAAATTTCCTACCTCTTTTGATATTCTCTTATGATATCCAGGTTTTCCAAGGTCAGCTTAGAAGTGACTGGAAAATACATAATGAACAACTTGTTGAGGCCATTCTTCTTTGCGCTGGTGAGTTTTTTTGTCCTCTCCGCCTCAATAATAAAAAGGAAATTTTTATAAGAAGGTTATTAGACCAACCATATTACGGATCAGAATATTAGGCAATCAAACAAAATATATATAATATAGAGTGTTATATGGATGGGAATGATAGATCCATAAAGTCATACTAAAAGATGAAATAAGAAATGATAATATTCTTAAGCGGCTAGAAATTACACTTAAAGAAGATAAGATGATAGAATATTATCTAAGATGATTTGGAGAGTTAAAGTATAAGCCAAATGAGGCAATGAGAAATTGTTGTGGTTAGATGAGAAAATTATTAGTTAGATTTAGAAAAATTTAGAAAGATGTGATAAAAAATTGTTTTTAATCTTAAAAGATATTATATTAAATCAAATGGAACCATAAACATTTGAAACACTTCATTTTTTAGTAGAAGAGTCATTTTCAACCCTTGGGAAAATGCACCAAGTGCTGTAGCGAATCGATCTTTAGTTCTGAAACTGAATATTTCCCTGTATCTAAAAAGATAGAATTCTGAAGATTTCATAGCAATCTTGTAAATATAATAAAAAATACATAATATAATAAATTTTTTTTAGTTTAGAAATGTTTTTTGCTGGTATTGACTTAGATTTGGATGCTCAAATAGAATTTGGTGCATGGTGCGAATCCAAAAAATATTTCTTATTTTATTATTGAGGACCGTAAATTGCGTGAAGGTAGAACACTCTCCAAACTTATGAAAAAAAAAGGAAGTGGATTAGACAAAAAGAGAAGCAACATGGACCAAGAGCGGATTCAAATATTCGGTCTCACGGACTTAAAGCTTTGTTGTTATTTTTGTACTGCATGAGACAATTCAGCAGGTGTGACCAGGCCAGTGCCTTATCGATCTCCATCTACAAATCACCTTGCAGGACTATTGTTACAAATATTCACCGTCCATACGACGGTTTCTCTAATTCGTAACATGTCTCCTCCTAAAAGATCATCATGACAACGGGTAAGATCTCTGGTTCTCGCCTTGTTCAACATTGAGAAGAGTAGATTCTTCAGTTGCCCAGTTGTTTATGATCCCCTCTCCGCCTAGATCTCTGAGAACGACCCAGTTTGTCTCCCCTCTCTCTGTTTTCTTGTGTCAATTTGATAAATAATTATGCACGCAGTTGAGCTTTCCTCCATCACCTGTCAACACATCAGATTGTTGATACTGAACTTACAGGATCGAAGGACTGAGTAGCATCGCTCTGATTATAGGAAGAATGTTGCTCGTAGCGTGTTCTGGGTAAGTTGAAATCTGATTCCACCTTTTATACATTGGAAAATGCTGAGGAAAAGAAAACATTCCTCCATTTAAACATTGACTGAGTTTTGATCGAGCTGTTTTGGAAGATCAGTCTTAGATCGATCCTTATTGTTCAGGGCTTAGTCGAATCGGACCGTCGGACTGAGAACATGTTGCTCTATGTGGGTCTTTTTGTCATGCTTCCGAGGACTTATGCTGCCTGTTACTTCAGTAGATGTGGATTCTTACATATATATTCATTGAGAACAAATCCCATTTATTTAGATTTAATAGTTTACATTGCTCAATACAAATAAATATTAAGAGAGCTGCTCATGAAGTTTGGTTCGTTGAGCGTATTTTTCAATGGATGAGTCGTTAGTTCTGAACGTGACAACCTTAAGAAGGATTAGGGCTACGCAACGTGGCCTGCATTATTTTATGCTTTACGGATATAGAATTTAATGTTTAAGTTACTAAAAATGGAGGTGACAAATGAGCAACGAGGCTAATTAATATCTTTATTCGATAAACTTAAAATATCCTCAAGATTGTGGGCTCAGGATTATCTAACCGCGCTCTTTTTATTTTACACCTCTTTTGTTCTCTTCATTTTACTCTCATTTTGTCACAAAGTGCATCAATTAAAGTAAGAGTAATTATTGTCCTGCGTTGAGCACAACTCATCGAAGATTCGGTCTATGCTGACCCTCATGTACGCCTTGTGGGCATCTACCGATGCCAAAAACTCCCGAGGATGTGGGACTTTAAGTTATTTTGGTTCGCGACAAGTTGAGATGTGTTTGCATTCGTTGCGGCTAGTTGGTCAAATATCCATGAGAACTCGCTCGTGATAATGGAGGAGTATGAAAAGGATAAAGGATGCAGGGAGGGGCTAGGAGCAGCTTGAGAAGGGCTTGCATCAGAATGTGGCTTATCCGTTGGATCGTGATGCTAAAAGGAGTGATGGCGGGTATGTACCTAACTTTTCTTGCACGTTGTATGGTTAATAAGTTTTTCGAGAGACACAAGAGGAAGGTCCAAAAAAATATCTCAAGGCTTGTAATTAGTCGCTGAATTAGACAATCGTGGGAAAGATTATTATCCTTCTCACTTATAAAAATAGAAATCATACGTGAGTAGAGGTGAGAAGAGAGATTGATTGACCTCCTAAAAAGGAGAGCATATGGTAATAGGGTCTTGTCGAGGAGGGAGGCATAGTGTGTCATAGAAAAAATATTTATAAATATAATCTGACATACTACTAGTCGGTTAGGTGAGAGATATTTTGTTTTAAGCAATTTACCATGCGAAGTCATAGGAATACCATGTGCAAAAAATGTGATCTCATTATATAGTAGCATGTTACAAAACAAGTAAGGATATTTAAGATAAAATACTATATGAAGATGTGAAGTACTCGCTATCACTTCTGAAGTGATTCAAAGGCTGTTCTTTCCTAAAGAAGGTAAAAAAGAATTAGACTTCTTGCCAATATTTAGAATTTTTGCATAGAATTCTTGGATAAGGAAGATGGATGGAGAAATGAGGTTGGTGATGGCCAATTTTTAGTGTTGGTTAATAAAGACAGGGAAAATAGATCAATCTAAAGAAATTAAGTCTACCTTTCGTTCAAAGGTGAGTTGTTGATGGTTTATCCGTTTTCTAAATAGATCTTTCGTAGTGGCATTGATGAAGCAGTCAAATTCAAATGAAGCATCACTGCGTTGACGCTTTTGAAAAGCTTTTTTGGAAGAAGCTATTTAAAAAGCAAAATGTAAGGATCTATCGGTAAGAACTACAAATCTAATACTCAATACAAGCAAAAGCTGAGATCGAAGCCTAAACCACCACAACAAGGTTGTACGTGAGAACGCCTACAAATATTAGCGAAAGAAACCCAAATCTTAAAGAGGAGACAATCAAAACATGGGTGAGTGCTAAAACAGATCACTTGAGAGAATACATCCTTAAAGAGTCTAAATTTACAACCAAATATTTCAAACTATAATAAAACCCAACAAGATTTGGTCACAAGTAAGACAAATCTCACTAAATGAGATGACAATACCCCTACCATGGTAGAGCTTATCTTTTACCATGGATGGAAGACCCAAAGGCTTAAGAGAGAGGAGAGGATATAAAAATATACCTTAGATTTTCCCTGAATTTGAAAAAAAAAAATTGTAAATCTAATAGATTGGAGTTAGAGAGGGAGTTTGATGAGAGAGTTAAGAGAAAATGTGAACAGAGATTGAAAATATACCTTCTTCTGAACATATTTTGCTAATGTGTTTATTGCCTTCATCATCAATCAGTGTTGCATCGTCACCTTCCCTTTTTTGTTTTTAAAATTTAGGCAATCAGTTTGAATATATGATACTATATTCCTTGAAGTTTCTTGGTTTTTTAACCTTTAATTTCTATTTTATTCTTCTTGTGACAGTTAAAGTGGGTTGTGTTCTTTTATTTATCAGAAAATTTTTTATTCTTTTTTTAAAAACTTTTTAAATTTTTTTATAAAAATGGTAAAATATTCATCATTGAAAAATTCTACATCGAATTTATTTTCTAGTTCTTTCTTGATGAATTTTAGTGCTATGGAATTTTTTTTTATTAAGGCAATGTGTATTTATAGATTTGTGGCGAGCTGATAGATTCTTCACATTTTACTTTTTAATATCTTTACTCTTTTCTATAATTGTGACCTTAGGTCTAAATCATTTAGAAAGAGATATTATGATTTTATGAACAATGTGATTTTTAATAAATATTTCATCAAGATTAAATGTAAAATTTATAATATCATTTAATTTAGTATAGAATTTATCAAAGATTTTATCTATTTTCATCCTAATTTCTTTAAATCTATTAGTTAATATTTACAATTTAAAATTCTTATTTATTTTGGTTCCTTCATGGGTGATTTTAAGTATATCCTAGACTTATTTTGAGGTTTCGCACATGAAAATACGTTTGAACTCTTTCAAATAAGTAATCCTAAAAATAGTATATAATCCCTTATTATTTCAATCATATGCATCTAATTCCTTTTTAATTTATGATAATAAGATTCTGAGTGGTGTTCACTCGGATTGAGTACTATCCTACCCCCGTTCATCCATTGATTTTAAGAACACTCTCATGCACATATGCATAATTACTCCTATCTAAGTAAAAAAAAATTGATAAAGATTGACACGTATGCATCTAGTTAATAGGATTAAGGACCAATGTAAGATTCTGATACCACTTAAAAAGATTAGGGAGTCCTTAATCTCAATTTCTTTAGACTTTATAAATTTATGAAAGCAAAATATATAAAAATATATAATACAATATATGTCTTTTACTAGATGTAAAATAAAATAAATATTCACAGTTGAATATATCACCCAAAATAAATTGAAAACAGAAAAGCAAATTAACACAAATTTTAGTATGAAGAAAATTTTTTATAACCAATAATTATCAAATAAAATTCTTTGAGTTTTTACATCCAACAAAAGTAATGCACTGTGAAAGTTTACTTATAATCCAAATAATACAGATGTACTAAATTTTAACCGATTTACTCCAAATTTGTAACATTTATTAAGAAACTCATTGGATTTACTAATATTAGTGGAATTGAATGTTTTCTGACTTTTTTATCGAACTTTCTTCACTTGTAGTAGAGTCTTCGCATATTATTGAATTTAAATACCCACACCGACAATGTATTGTCAAAAACTTATAGGTTAGAGCTAGTGTTAAATAATAAAAAAATATTAGGTGATAAAATTTTGACAATTTATCTCAACATAAATGTTTGATTTTTTCAAGCAAATGATGGCTTTTTACTTTGAACAATAAAAGCTTTAAGGTTTCAACATTTATTCACTTTTGTGCCCTTTATCTATATTGTCATAAATGTTTAGAAGTAAAAAATTTACAAATGATATTAAAAAATATGTCAAAAATATGTAACCTTTTAAAAAAATAGAGTATTAACGCACGTGTGCCATTTAGATATACATCAAATGCAGAGGCTTCAACAAGAGGGCTGCGGCCAATGCACACGCACTATTAAGGCACACAACACGTTTAAGTATTCTAAGTGAATACACTTATACGTGAATCGGGCACACATTGGGCATCGACATTCGGAATAAAATATGCTCATGCTTCGATCAAACGCAGGTTAGGTATAAAAATTGGGAGATATCCAATACTGGGGTATTGGATATCCAATACTCTTCAACAAGAGGGCTGCGGCTAATGCACGCACACTATTAAGGCACACAACACATTTAAGTATTCTAAGTGAATACACTTATACGTGAATCGGGCACACATTGGGCATCGACATTCGAAATAAAATATGCTCATGCTT
>JAOVVI020017703.1:0-10541 GCA_028571085.2 Nepenthes alata | reverse complement strand
GACGATGATAATATATATATATATATATATATATATATATATATATATATATATACAATAAGGCACGTAATGGTAGAAAACAAATACCAAAAATAAAAAATACACAATCCTAAAATATAACAATTCTAATATGCCCAAAATATAAAATACTGCCTAAAAATATAATATTAACATAATAAAAATTATCTAATATACACTAGATATTTTCTAATAAATTAACCATTTCCCAAACAAGTCCTTACCACGTGTCTAGACCCCATCTCTCTATATTTTAAACAACAGTAGTCCTGCCTGCTTGCTTGCTTTCAATTATCATTCTGGTGATCGGTTGTAACTGCTCTTCCCAGGTTGATTACCAGCGCTCTAAATAAGCTCGACTCAACTAAAATGTTTAACCTTTTAGAGTTTGACTTTAATTGGTGTCATATTACATTAAGTTTTTGTATTATTATTATTATTATTATTATTATTATTATTATTATTATTATTATTATTACTATTTGGTAAGTAATAATTACATTAAATTTAAAGAATTTATAAAAATTATATTCTACCATTAAATCTATTTTTAACTTGGATATAGAACATAAGCGTTAAGATATTCCCCAAACTCCATGATAAGTGTCATATATAAATATAAAAAAATCAAATAACAATAAATCTTTTACAATTAAATGTCGTTAAGGTTAAGCAAGATAAACTCCTGCATGCAGTAATACCATTGAAATCTCTGATATGTCCCATAAAGATCATCTCCAGTTTATGGCGAATTGTTCCTATGATCTAATTTATAATTTGGTATTCATTCCTTCCTTGGGAATTATGGAAAATTTTTTGGTTGCGCTCCTTCAAAATGAAGTAAATTGTGGCTGTTGATGTGAGCTGAAGAGATAGGGTTTTGGCATTCTTACATTTCCATTTGCTTGCTGCCCAAGTGAAATTTGAGTTTCACTCATTGTATGACTATTATAAACCTACCCAATGACACATAACTTTTCAGACACCATTAAAAAAGACACAATTAAAAAAAATATGATCATGACTTTTCACTCAAGAGTTACATAGGTTGTATATATCCGAGAGCTGGATGATTCTACTAATACGACCAAGTATGCTTAACCTTCTACGAATGATCAACCATCAAATAAACGCGTGCGCGAGGATGTGGTTTGGTCCCTAAACCAAAGAAGCCCAACCCACTTTGTCTTTGGAGCCATGGAAGGGTTTGTAGGCTGATCTTTTTATAAATAGCCCGTTGGGACTCGTGCTCCAGTGGATTGTGTCTTTCCTGGTCGTGTCCGGGTTGTACATTGGTATGTTATCAACGATGTTAGCCACCTCCATGTCATATTGATTGGGCCACTTCCACTTACCCTAGTGGATAATTTGATGAACTTTGGCGTCCCTAGGTAATCCGGTAACAGTTATCAGCCTCTCCGAAAATCTATCACAAAGAGGTCCTAATGGGTGCCAATTGTCTAGCCGTAGGAATGTCTCAGCGCCATCTCCAATGTAATAGCAAAACCTGAGGTGGACTTTGGTTCAGACTTCTATTATGCTCAATGTGTGCAAATTAGTATTAAAGTTCCATGACAATTAAATTAAGAATTACATGTAAGTTGTGGTTGTATGTATGGTGATAAAGGTAGTGGTAATATTAGAGTATGCTACGAATAGAAAGTATTTATAAACTGTAAGATTGTTAGAAATTAGAAGACTTATAAACTCGATTAATATTTGATGTTGTCTTATGGATTTTGATACGCTGATAGTATACATCTAATTACCAAATGTTAAAAATTCGTGGTGATCGAGGGGCTGGAGTCTGTAAGCCAGTAAGCCTTTTTCAGTGCGAGGGAAAGCGTTTCTCAGTCTCAATCAAAGCGTGTCTGAAAGCGTGGATGAAAGCGTGTCCAGAACGAAGGTTCTGGGGCTCATTTATGGGAGAGGGGGTAATCCTCCTTCTTTGGAAGGCCGGATCCCCTCTCTCCACCGTGGCTGGCTTGCCTTCTGGAGCAGACGCCAGTTGCCATGGTGGGTGCGATAGTTTCCTTGTGTGGCGGTCAACAGCTTTCCAAGTTTGTTTTCTTCCTCTTTAATTTGTTACCGTTGGAGTGCCTTGACGGGCAAGATACTGAGAAGATCTGGCGTCTTCCTTATTTGAAGGGCGCCAATCTTGTCAGTATCCTTTTAGGATCGTGGAAGACGTGTGGAAAGCTGTGGTTGGCCGCTGGATGAGTTGTGGGCCCAAACAGTGCAGGCCCATTACTGTAGAAAGGCGTTACTTGGGCCCAATGCGCAAGGAGAAAAGTTAAAAAATAAACAGTAGCTATCCTATGCCAACCATGCTAAAAATGATGGTAAGTATTTAGATAACGATTTTAGTAACCACATAAAAAATGAGATTATATTTTACGAAATAGATAATTTAGTGAATCACAAACTTATATGGGCAATAGTACATTATGTGATTTAATTGGCAAAGAAATTATTGCAAATTAGACAAATAAAGATACATGACTTAGCTATGCCCTCTATTTCACCCCAAAAAAAATATATTCTATGAAATATATGGTTACAATGATAAAAATCTTGTAATAATACAAATAAAAATGAATTAAAGTATAAGCTTTCTAATATTGTGGAGATATGTCACAAATGTTGCTATGAAAATGCAAATTTACAACACATGGATATGGAATTGGAAATTTGGCTACTTCAATATTCATGCACTAAAAATCTTGCATCAAAAGAATATGATAATAGGCCTTGTTTCTTGAAACAACAAAGAAGATGTATGTGAAGGGTGCCTCCTTGGTAAGTAACATTGACTATTATTTTCATTAGAAAAATCTTAGAGAGTTAAGATGCCATTGGAGTTAATACATATAGATATATGTAACCCTATTAAAACGTCATATGTTGACAACAATAGATACCTTATTCTTTTCATTGATGATTATGCAAGAAAAGCATTATATGGTATAAATTTTAAAAAAAATATTTTAATAATTTTAAATTTAATATAATTAATAAATTTTTAAAATTAATTATAAATTTGGGTTAAAAATTAAGTATTAGATCGATATAAATTAAGTTAAATGATACTTGACGAGTGTCTAACCCATATATGAGTATATTTTGGATAGAATATTTGCGTTTAAGGTACACTTGAGTGTCTTACATGCATATTTAGACAAAAATATTAACGCCTAATATGTACCTGATAAGCGCTCATGTGTGGTATAGATTTAGCTTTAGTGTTTGATCTATACTTGATTGGCAAATATGCACTAATGTTTTTTATAAATAATGCATTTGGCTAATATCGATTCATTTTCAATTGAGATTTGAGAGAGGAGGGATAAATAGAAGAGGAAAAGAGAGAGAAGAAGAGATGAAAAGAAGAAAAAAGATGAATTTGAAAAGAAATTAATTAATTTTTTAATAAAATTAAGTCAAGATAAGTATATCTAAACCATTTTTTTATTTGTTATTTATCTTTTTTATAATTTTTTAAACATTATTATTCTAATACTTGCACTGTGTTCATACTTAAATTGAATTTACTTTATATATACATAATTCTATTACCATTTTATAACATTTTATGGAATACTTGCCTTAAATTCATACAAATTGTGTTTAAATTCTGAATTCCTATATAAATGTTCCTATATGTTATTAAATTTTACACTTAAGCCTTTGTATGTTAATTATTTTCACATATTATATTTGCACGTCTTTAATTTACACACACATATATATACTTTACTTGGATAAGAAATAGATGAAAACTTTACTTGGACTTTAATGAAAGGAATTGAATTCTCTAGATTGAGAAAACATAAATAAATTTGTATTTTGTATAGAATTTTTAATTTTGACCAAATAACAATCATTATAAAAAAATTAATAGAACATATTTGGCAATATTATAATATATTATTACTAAATTAAATGTCAATTCTAATATCTACAAGTTAAAAAGTGACATCTGATATCAATTATAGGAAATAATATATAATCGGTCTATCTGCATGTTGTAAATAGTATTGTAAGACTAGTGATTATGTGAAAGTAATCATAGTTTGAATTTTAATATTCACCATTTGTTAGTGAGATTATTTTTTATCCTTCGTCCCTTATATGTTAGTACAATTTTTGTATATTCTATGCTTTTGTATGATTTTGGCATGAATTCTATGTTTATACAGTTTTTGGCATCAGTATGCATTTGTACATTTTTGGACATATTTGATTATTAGTATATGAATTTTGCATACTTTACAAAAATTAATGCTATTGACATTTCATAATTTTGATCATAACATTATCCTTAGTATACTTCATTCAATATATCTACTTATAAAAATATATATTTTTTATTAATTATTAGGTTCACGCTTACCTCTATTATGTAAACCTTTTAAATTAGCGAGCTTAGATCTAACTTACTGGAGGTTTGGATCAAATAAATGCATTTTGGGATAATATCTTTAAAATGTTTAGATTTTCATAATTATAATTTTAATATTTAGTGATAGACAAACGTTATTCAATTTTTGAATTGTTGCCTGTATGTGGCCATCGGCCGAGAATGATGTTAAATTTGGAAAATGTTTAAGTTAGCATCGAAAATTCTAATTTTGGGATAGAATATTTTTCCTTACTTTTTGAATGGAGCCAAGTAGCTATCGAGTTTCGAAACCACTTTTAGATATGACTTTTAAATCTTGTGATTGGTCATTATATCATTATTTAGATTGTTTCATAATATTTGATACAAGTTTACGTCCCGATATTCATTTTGGGTCTAAGTCGGTCAAATTGAAGAGTGGATTTTTTGTCATAAATTTAGAGTCTAATTTTAAGATAATTAAGAATTATAAAATAATTAAATTTGATTTTAGGTTGGGGACATGATAGGTGTAGGTTTATTTTAAACACAAAAAATCAGAAACTATAAATATTCAAGAAGTTTAAAAATTTTGTTGAAGAACAAAGTAGCTATCATATCAAAATAATCTGAAGCCGTTGAGATAAATAATATAACTCTTTTGTGTTCAATAAAGTTTGCAAAAAAGAAGGGGTAGATAGATCATCATTATTAATTATACTCCAAAATAAAATGGGATGTCAAAAAGAAAGGACCACACTATCATAGAGATGGCTAAACTACCTAACATATTTTGGGTAGAGGTAGCCTACACGGTAGTCTTTCTTTTAAATAGGTGTTTGACAAAGACAATCCAAGGTAAACTCATATTGAACCTTGAAGTAGACAAAAGCTTTCGGCTAAACATCTAAAATATTTAGATGTGTATGCTACACTCATGTTCAAAAAGTGAAGAGACATAAACTAAACGATAAGAGTGAAAGATGCAACTTTTTGGGGTACATCATAAAAATAAAAGGATAGCGTGTCTGTAATTTAAAGATAAAAGAACTTATTATGAGCAGAGATGCTGGGCTTGACAAGAATATTACTTGAAATTCGAAAGGCAAATAAATGAAGAAAAATCATATAAATATGTTGACATAATAATCCTATGAGGAAGTCATTCGTGAAATTGAAAATCTAGGTAAGCAAATTATTACTTTTGTACTATCATCACCACTATAAGAAATATATTTTTTTGATTCTATTCCAAAGAGGACAAGATCCTTAGAAGAGATATAAGAAGCTTGTAATATTTCGGTACCCGAGTCAGCAGAACTTGAAGTTGCATCTAAATTGAAAGCATGCATCAAATTAATGGAAGCAGAGATTAAGATGAACAAAATATATATATATATATATAAGAGCTAGTAGATTAACCCAAAAATAAAGAGATTATTAGGATAAGATAGATTTATAAGATAAAGCTAAATCCCAACAACTTAATCCAAAAGCATAAGGTAAGGCTAGTTGCTAATGCTACCCGTCACTTTTATAAATTGATTACAACGAAACATCTGCCTCAATTGCTCGCCTAGAGACAATAAAAGTACTAATTGCTCTTAGTGCTAAAAAAATAGTAAAATATTTATCAACTGGATGTTAAATTAGTATTTTTTAATGGAGAACTTGAAGAAGTAATATATGTAGAGCAACCATAAGTATTTATAAGTACAAAAAATGAAAATAAAGTCTTTAGAATAAAGAAACTCTCTTTAGAATGGGTTGAAACAAGCACCGCGTGCCTAGTATAACAAAATTGATAGATATTTCACCAACCAAGGGTTTAGAAGGAATAAAAATGAACCAATTTTACATGTCAAGACTTAAGATCAAAACATTTTTAGTATCTCTCTTTGTACTAATGATCTAATCTACATAGGAAATGATTAGAAGATAACATGAGAATCCAAGAAAGATATCATAAAGATATTTAAGATGAATGATCTTGGCCTAACACACCACTTTCATAGAATAGAGGCTAATCAATGAAGATATGAGATATTTATCTCTCATAAGAAGTATATAGAAGGCCTACTCATAATGAACGGATGCAAGGTAGTTGCTACTTTATTTATTGTAAATTAGAAGCTAAAGAAAGAAGATGGATCTTTAAAAGCACATGCTTCATTATATAGCAGCATGATCGGAAGGTTTTTATAAACAACCACACGTCCCAATATCATACATACTACAAGTTCATTATCAACATTTATGTAAAGTTCTAGCCAGGAGCACTACGGAATAGTAAAGAAAATTCTTAGATACTTACAAAGTATCAAGGATTTTGATATTCAGTACAATTTAATTGTTAATTTAACACTGCAAGGTTACAATGATAGTTACTAGGCTAGATTAGAGGACGACATTAAAGTATTTTAAGCTATACTTTTTTGCTTAAATCAAGCGTATTCTCTTAAATATCAAAGAAGTTAGAGACAGTGGCACAATTATTAGTTAAAGTAGAGTATGTCACTACTACAATAACTGCAAGTCAAGAATACGGCTACAAAAAATACTTAAAGACATGGGAAAAATACAAGAAAATCTACTAAGATATATTGCGATAATAAATCAGCAATTGCAATGGTAAAGAATTTAGTATATTATAATAGGACAAAAATATTACTATCAATATCACTTCATCAGATACATTAAAGTAGGAAAAGAAATACAATTTAAATATTGTCAGACTGAAGACCAACTTGTAAATATTTATTAAAGCTTTACCAAGATCAAAATTTAAGCAATTTTTAAATTCAAGTTTTAAAAATGTGCATAATATTTGCTAGCTGATGATAAATATTCACAATAATTCTGGAGATTTGTTTAAGGACCTAGCATTAAGGAAGAACTCTAAAATAGTATATAAAAATAACTTTGTCAATACTAATTTAGAATGTTCTCACATATAATATTATACCAACCTCACCATCTATGAATAAGTGGAAGATATAATTGTCAGGGTATGAAAAATCAAATCCAAAGCTTATGAGAATAAAACTTAATCACTTACTTTTCTACCACTTATAATTTCTCTACTTCTCTTACTTCTTTTGATATAAATGTCACTCCTGTATTTCATTGCTTCTATATTTATTATCCTTTTTTTCTATTATATTCTAACCGTTTACTAATATCAAGCATCCATTGAATTGCATCAACAAAATTGTTCGATAGCTACTTGATGGGACAACAGAAATGGGCTGGCCCAAAAGGTGGTCAGCCTAGAAGGAACATGGCCTACTAGCCCAGAGAATGGTCAATGCCTTTGTTGACTGATAACAATCCTCCAACCGGCTGGATGTGGCCCAGGATGATTGTGGACCAATTCGGACTTCCCCCACGCCATTCCTGCGTAGGGGAAATCACCTGTCTTAACTGATCAAGATCCCAAATATTTTCTCAGATCACGATATCTCCAAGAAAGGAAGCTCCTAACTCAGCATATCTCACGTGATGGAAATCTCGACATTTTTGGTGTACAGTATCTTTACAGGGGAGGAAGGAATCCCTTCAACTGATCACAAGTGCCTTAAATGGTACCCACAACCTTCATGTCGATTGGCCAAATCTTTTCCAAGAAGTTGGCAGCCAGCCTTGCTGCCCAAGTAAGGCGGAGAGGGCTCCATGGCTATAAAAGGCTCTCGAGCAAACTCTGGAGGCTTGCTCTCTTGAATGTAGACATCCATACTTGCATTCACAATTAAGCAATCCCACGAATGCCAAAGCTTTTTCTCTCTGTCTGCCAAGCTCAGAGAATTCTCTCATAATGCTCGCCTCCATATTGCTAAAGCCGCCCTCCAAAAGCACACGACAACAAAGCCGCTCCACGGTAAGCGCAACCTCCCCATTAAGCTCAAGCAACACCCTTTCATGCATCTTTTCTCATAAATTTGTACCTTGCATCTTTCGTCTTATAAGAAAGAATATTGACTTGAATATCGGAGGATATATCGAGGAGTGAGCTCCACCAAGCCTCTGACCACTCGTTTTTTTGTTAGAGTGTGTAGAATCCAAGCAAAAGAGTACGAAAGTATGGACCCACATCAGTTCAACCTGAAGACCCTAAGACACCCTAATCTATCGAACTCGGATCCAAGATGAATCATTAGTGCGTCTGTGGAAAGGAAAAAAAAAGGCCTAACCACCATCTACACAAAAGTAGATATGGTTAACACCAGAGCACATACCAGTGCTCCGGCCAAGGACGTCATCCCCTATGGTGACGATTCTATTGTAGGTATCCATGCAGAGGAGAGACCGATGCACTTTATGCAGGCGCTCACTGATCGGGTAGACAACATATCGTAGATGCTCCAAACAATTTGCGCAAGTCGACACAGGCTAGGGGCTCCTTCTGCAGCCACCCGCACTTTGGCATCAAGGTGCAAAATTCAAAGGAAAAACGACAAGTCCAAAAGGCAGGACGCCCGGACAACCTCATTGCCAGAACAACTTCAAGCGACGGGGTCTGATCCTGTTTGGAGGGCCAACTTAGTCACAAGACGCCGAAGGAAAGCCTAGATTGGTAAAATCGTTACTACTCACATGACGAGCAGAGGCCGCCTATCCAAGAGGGGACCTCATGCAACATCTAGTAGACCGTCGGCAGTAGCCGGTTGGCCTCACACCGCTCTCCAAATCACTTAGAGTTGAGGTCCTACCTTAACGCGAAAAGAGCCACAGTTTCTCCTGAGTTGAGGAGTGAGTGGAAAAGATATGGCAGCACGTGCTTAAGAGAGACGCTACCGAATACTCTGTAGACCTAAGATGGTCATCATTTACAATGGAGATCCAAACGTAGCCGCTCCCTCAGAAGTTTAAAATATCGACCCTGGAACCCTATGATGGAAGCAGCGATTTGATGGATCACTTTTGTACCTTGCTGGGCTTCCAGGGCCTAGGTGAGGTAGCTATATGCTTGTGCTTTTCGTTGATCCTAAAAGGAGACGCTCAGATTTGATTCAATTATCTACCGCCCAATTTGATCCGGATATTCTAGGAGCTCATTGACAGCTTATAGGTGCAGTTTTCATCCAGCCGAAGGGAGGAAAGACAACCTAAGAACCTCATCTGTATCAAGCAGGGGCCTAATGAAAGCCGGAGGAGCTTCCTTGCTCAATTCACTATGGAAGCTCGCCAGATGCCCTAGTTGACTATTTGGCCCACAAGGATCCCCAAAACGTTTCGCGAGGCTGAGGCCATCACCTGAGCTTACACGACGGCCAAAGAGGGAAACGAGTCTAAGAGCCTGGGAGATGAGGACCCAAACCACCAGGGAGCACCAGGGGGAGAAAGAGAAATAGGGACCATTTTAGCAGCTGAGATTCGAGAAAGTAGTCCACGGTGGAACCATGGGTCATAAGGGAATTCAGAACACCAAACCCAACTCTCCTGATTGACTTTCGGACTAATATTCTCATTCAGATCCATGAGGAGAAATTCCTAAAATGGCCGAAGCCGGTAAAGAATCCGAATGGAGGAGATCAGATGAAGTATTGTCATTTTCATTGATCTCCAAGTCACAACATGGAGTCCTGTCGGACCCTATGGAAGGAAATTGAAGAACTCATCTGGAGGAGACTCTTGACCCAGTTTCTATGAAACCCGAAGCAAGGGCATGGTGGGGTAGGAAGAGAGAGGATCGAGTAATAGCAGAAGAGAAACCGAGTCACAGCCAAAGTGGTCAATATGGTGGTAACTCGGGCGGACCACCCGACTAGCTAGACTGGGGCCATTTTGGAGAAACCAAGGGTAGAAGTTAGGCACGATATCAATAGTTTTAGTAAAGAAGACATGTCACATGTAATGACTCCTCACTCTAATCCTCTGGTTGTATTTGCTCTCATTTTGGATAGTATCGTTGACTACCATTTGAAACGTGTCTTTATTGATATTGAAGGTTCACGTGATTTGCTTTACATGGATAATTATTTTAAACTGGGCTAAATAACAGTCAGCTATGACCGGCCAAAGGCCTCCTCTACGGGTTTGATAACGAGCTAGTACCCATCCAAGGAACGATCCAATTGGAAGCTACCTCAGGGATGTACCCCAAGATTGCATCTCGCTTGCTGGCATTCCTAGTAGTTAACTT
>JAOVVI020017702.1:0-10541 GCA_028571085.2 Nepenthes alata | reverse complement strand
TGCTGCATTAGTATTGTTCCTCTGATCATAATCTATTGTAAAGGTGACAATATACTTGGGTGTAATGGTTAGATCCTGCAGAAATCAACTATAACAAACCAACTGAAATTTGAATTGGAAGTAATTGAAACATTTGGTATACATTATAATTGGAGCATCAATAGCTATTGTGGAGCAAGGACAAAGAGAACGCAGCACTACCTCAACATTTAAATTCGATTTACTTCTCTATTGAAGTGAATAAAGTAGCACTAAAACTTTTGATATCCTTATGCTTCTTTGCTATTGATTGTTCGTGGCCTTAGAAATTGACGTGTTCCAGCACTAGCATATGCTTCTTCATAATTTTCTTATTTACAGAAATTATAGCTTAATATTTTACATTAAACTGTAAAATTTTCTGGCATGTACACTATCACAACTAATTAATCAGCGAAACAGTCGTTGATTTTGAACAATATGCCATTAAGAGCACAAAAATGTTCTCAATTCAAAAAATCTGACTAAAGGAAAGATCACCTCGATCATCTAAAAATTCATCAAGTCCACTACATAGTGAAATCATCCTACAAATTCTGACTACAACAATATCATAAATCAAAACAAAGTTTCGAGAACATGAAATCTCACAAATTTTGTCGAATTACAGGTAAAATGCAGTCACATATTAAGGTATTGATTCAAAATATTGTGAACCATAGAGATAGAGAGGAACAAGAGATACCAAAGGAGGTGATTGATTCGTCATTCTTCGAAGCTAAATGGCTAATTGAATGCAAGAGAAGTGGAAAATTCGTCAACTGCGAAGTAAAACAACCACTTGAACACCAGAGGATGGAAGAGAAGCACGAAATCTGTGATTTAGGGCTGCGTAGGAAGAAGCATGAGAGAGAGAGGCGCGAGGTGATGGTGCGGCGCCAAGTCTGTGATTAAGGGCAGGAAGAAGCGTGAGAAATAGAGAGATGCACGAGGTGATGAGTACAATATATGTTTTTATAAATATTTAATAAATAATTTATAAATAATTTGTAATTTATTTAAAGCGATAAGCTTTTTAAAAGAATAATTTATTAAATAATTTATAACTTTTTTAAAAAAAAATTAAGTATTAGGATATTTTTTAAAATTAGTGATAATATATTTTTATTACTCTTATTTTTATTATTTAGCATTGATTTTTTTTTTATAGATTAGTATTTATTTAATTTTAAAATTTTAGTAATAAAATTATATTTTTGTTACTAAATTATATATGTTGATTATTAATAATGATAAAAGTATATTTATCATTAATTTTTCTTCACTAAAAATTAATTTTTTTATAATAGATTTATTACAACCTACTAAGTTCCTTGACTCTAAACGGTGCCTCTAAATACTTAAATCTACTATTAGACCGAAACTAACTCGATTTTTTCAACACTTGAGCATCTTGCTTGCATATCACTACACACCTTGGGCTAGCCAAAGTTTTATCTCAATAAAATTTATCATTACGATTAACTAATATTATTTCTAATGCCGCAAAATAATTAATTATTCACTAACCTTTTACCGCTGAACGAAAGCCAATAAAACCGCCTTTTATTTAAATTCTGTCCTAACCAATAACTCTCTATTCCAATCAATATAATTAAGCACCATTAACTCTTTCCTTAAAACTTATAATATGAATCACATCTTCCTCCATCAACATGAAGATATATAAGCATATAAATATGCACTCAAATACGGCATTTGCCCCATAATTATATACATCTACCTACCCGTATAAGTATACATACATATAAATATATTTTTATACACAAGTTTCATGTACTTTTAATTATATATGACCCATATTATCTACTTACACATATATCTATATACATATACTCATAACTGTCTACATAAGTGTATGCCCAAAATTTGTGTACACATACTAACATAACCAAATAAATATATCTAAACAAAATTACACCTATATAGGTATACACATGCGGCTCCCAATTTATTCCTCACCATTTAAATGACTAAAAACCATCACAACAACCATACAATACTCTGGTAGCTGTCGTGCATCTGATTCCCACCAAAACAAAAAATGTCCCAACCTTCATAATATAACATATAAATCAAGAAACTTGAAGTATAGACTCGGTCCAATGTAATCCCACAAAACGAATAGATTACTGTCGTCCAGAGCCAAGATTCTGTTTTCTAGCCACAGGAAATCTGAACAAATGTGGTGATAAACCAACTGAAACTTCAACAGATTTGTAGACAAGAAAAGAATAACACATCCAAAGTCGAAAATAGAATGCTTGCAAATTGGTAGAATGTGAAAGTACGGAGAATCACTTAAAATTGTGTAAAATATGGAAGTCACTTGCCCGATAACAAGGTATGGTAAAACAGAACAATGTCGCAGCAGCGATAAACGACAGTAGCAATAGCACGGCAGCACACAACACATCCAACAGCAGTTTCAATAATTGTTATGGCCTCGAATCAAAGTAGGTCTTAATAATTATAATGGATAATTATTACTCACAAAATTTAGTCCCAAATGTGAAACAATAACCAAGCAAGTCTTAAATCTGGGTGTGACTTGACGACAAACCAATAGTCTCAACATCCAATAATAATACTGAATTAGAATACAAAATCATTCATAGGACCTCATCGAATGACTTATCTGGACAATTAAATAATCGTGACCTACTCCACAATGTCGTAAGGGAGTGACAAACCAACAACATACATTACCAAATAATATAATGACCCAATTGATTTCATACAAAATTATAAGCCAACTTCTGGCTCTCTCTCAAATGCCCATAATACAACTAATGCGATCATAATCCAAACAAAAGACTAATACTCACCAATAAGAGTAGGACTATGATCAACTCTGCATCCAAACTTCCTACAACGTATCCGAAGTTCAATTAAAGGGAATAAGAAAATAAAAACGTAAGTCGAAAGTTCAACAAGTATTAGTATATAATATTATAACAAATACGTCCAAAATCAGGATAAGGGTCAATAAACATATACAAAACGCGTAAAACAATAATCCAAAAACCTGTCAATGAAAGTTCGAATATGGTCTCATACTCAAATTGGATGGGAACCAAGTATTACAACTCACCCCTCATAAAAATTTTATCTTCGAAATTTACGTACCTTGATACTCAAATAGGTAGGGGTATTTCTCTCGAGCTTCATCCTCACGTTTCCATGTCGCTTCCTCCATCGAATGGTTTCTCCAAAGTGTTTTAACCAATGAAATTATCTTATTTCTTAACACCTGATCCGTTCTATCCAATATTTGAATCGGAATGTCGACATACGTCAAGTTTTCATCAATTTGCAATAGTTTATATTCAATCACATGTGAAGGATCATACATATACTTTCTTAACATAGAGACATGGGAGATATCTTTGCAATCTACCAAACTGGGAGGCAAAGCCAACCTATAGGCAATTTCTCCAACCTGTTGTAAAATCTCAAATGGCTCAATAATTCTCAGCTTCAATTTACCTTTCACCCCAAACATCGAGATTCCCTTTCTAAGAGATAACTTCAAAAAAAATAGTCACTCATTTCAAATCTCAAATCAGATCTTCTTCTATTGGTGTAACTCTTCTAGTGACTTTTAGCAACAATCAGTCAATCTCAAATAATCTTAATATTGTCAAAAGTGTATTGAATAATATTGGGATCCAAAAATCTACGATCACTAATTTTTTCAAATTAATAGGGGACCTACATCTTTGTCCATATAAAATCTCAAAAGAGGCTATCCCATTACTCGACTGATAACAATTATATACAAATTCGGCTAGCGATAGATAATTATCCAAATTACCTTTCATCTCTTATATGGATGTCCTTAACATATCCTCCAAAACTTCAATAATTCTCTCCAATTGACCAGCTGTCTGCAAGTGAAATGCCGTACTAAATTTCAATTTAGTACCCAACTCATTATACAAGCTTTTCTAAGAAACTATTGAAATTGAAATACTATGCAACCTTATAATCTCATTAATATACAAACGTGCCAACTTATCTCTTGAGAACGTCGTCCTGATCAGCAAAAAGTGAGCCGATTTTGTTAGCCTATCCACAATCACCCAAATAGCATCCAAATATCTCGTCGTCTTAGACAAGCCTGAAACAAAATATATCGTAATATAGTCCCATTTCTAACTAAGAATCGGTAGAGGGTGCATAAATTTTAGAAGCTTCTTATGACCGGCAATAACTTGTTGGCATACAATGCACATTGTCAAAAATGCCATAATCTCCCATCTCATATTTCGCTACCAGAAACTCTTCTTCATATCTTAATAAATCTTATTCACTCAGAGATGAATTATATACTTTGACCTATGAGCCTCATTCAATATTTTTCCCTAAAGTTCCTCAATATTTGGAATACAAATCCTATTCCGAAATCAAAAAATTCCATCCACCCGAATATTAAAATTTGTCCACAACTCATTATCTAAATCTCTGGGAATCTCCATCAAATACAGATCGCTTAGTTGAGTCTCCTTAATCTTCTCTAAAATCATGGGTCGCACTTGAAAATATGATAAAATCATTCTCGACCCTTAGGAGTGTAACTGAATGGTACAACTTTTCATTTCATCCAACGTCTCCAATTTCTTAATCATCAAATAGGCCATCATACTTGGAGATTTTTGACTAGAAATATTGGCAACCACATTCGCCCTCCTTGCCTGATATTAGATTTTGCAATCGTAGTTTTTTAATAGTTCCATCCATCTGCATTACCACATATTTAATTCCTTCCGTGAGAACAAATATTTCAAATTCTTGTGATCAAAATATATTTTGAATTTCTCTCCATACAGATAATGCCTTCAAATTTTCAATATAAAAATTACGGCAGCCAATTTTAGATCATGGGTAGAGTAATTCTGTTCATGAACCTTCAATAGTCTTGACCCATAAGTAATCATCTGACCACATTGCATCAATACACACCCGAGACCTTTCTTACAAGCATCATAATATACCACAAAACCTCCCAATCTATCAGGAATCAATAATATCGATGCAGAGGTAAATCTATCCTTAAATTCCTAAAAGCTCCTCTCACAATCCTCATCCCAAATAAAGATCATTTGCTTCTGAGTCAAACATGTCAGTGGCATCGCAATTCTTGAAAGATTCTTAACAAACCTCCTATAGTAATCGGCTAGACCCAACAAACTTCGTATTTCTGTGACATTTGTCAGTCTATCCCAATTAGCCACAGTTTCAATCGTTTTTAGATCCACTGATACACAACCATTAAAAATTGTGTCCCAAAAATAGTACTTCTTTCAACCAAAATTTACATTTCTTCAACTTAGTAAATAACCGCTTTTCTTTCAAAATCTACAGTGTAATCCTCAAATGAGTTTATACTCCTCAAAACTCTTCGAATATATTAAAATATCATCTATAAAAATAACCATAAATCAATCCTGGTAAGGCTAAAAACCCGATTCATAAGATCTATAAATGCTGCCGACGCGTTCATCAACCCGAAAGGCATCACCAAAAATTCACAGTGGTTGTATTGCATCCTAAAAGCCGTCTTTGGTACATCCTCACATTTAATTCTCAACTAATAATACCCCAAATGCAGATTGATCTTAGAAAAGACTTGAACTCATTTTAATTGATTGAACAAATTATTTATTCTTGGGAGAGGATACTTATTCTTGATTGCAATCTCATTCAACTTTTGATAAACCACATATAGCCACATTGATCCATCCTTCACGAAAAGCACTGGAGTATCCAATGGTGATACACTCAATCGAATAATTCTTTTCTCTAACAGATCTTGTAATTACTGTTTCAATTCTTTTAATTCAGATGAAGCCATTCTATAAGGATCTCTCAAAATCTGTGCAAATCTTAACACAACCTCAATAGCAAATTCAATCCCTCGATTAGGAAATAAACCACACAAACCCTTCGAAACGATATTCTTAAATTCATATACTATTGGAATCTCCTCAATGGCCACATTATGACTCCCAAATGTGGTCACATACAATAAATAAGCTCGACACTTATTCTTCATCAAATAGTTTGCATGTAAGACTGAGGTCAATCCAGTCATCTCTCTTCCGACTTTTTCTTGAAATTCAAAAGATTTATACCCCGAAATATAAAACAAAACAGACTTATTGAAGCAATCTACATTAGCGTGATAAAATGCTAACCAATCTATTTCTAAAATGACATTAAAATCCGAGATGTACAATAAGATCAAATCCATCAATAATTCATACCCGTTGACCCAAACCAAACATAGGGGATACATAATATTAGCCAACAAGGATTTACCCACAGGGGTGGAGACTACTAATGCACATTCTAAAATATGAGGCACAAATAGGTCGCAAATACATTTTAGAGCCACAAAAGAATGCATAGCTCTGGGATTAATCAAAGCATGAGCCATAAAATCAAAAATTTGCATAATACCTTCAACCACTGATGGGTCCGCCCTTGCATCCCTTATCATTGCTGCATAAGCCCTTCTAGGTGTAGTGGTCTTCCTTTCCGAATGTCTCGGAGGGGTTTGATAATCCTTCATCGTATGGCCGACTTGGCCGAAATTGAAAAGTGCCCCATTATGATGGTAGCATATCCTCCCGGAATGATTTTTACCACAAAATTCACACACCGACCTCATAAATTGGGGCTTCGGCAGTGAAGATTTCACCCCGATTGACTTTTCCTTGTCATGAGCCTTGGATTTTGAATGGGAGCCTCCAGCACTTAAGCTTGGGCCTCTATTTTTCGATCTCTATTCAAAATACTTATTCTTCAGTTGCTCTTATTCAATAAGTAGGGCCTGATCAAGCACTTTACTATAAGTCTATAGAAGAAGGGGTAACAGCTGCTTTCTAATTGAATCCCGGAGTCCTTGTAAAATCTCTAGGCTCTCTAGGCCTCATCCACTATCACATGGGGAGTGAAATAGAATAACTTCATAAATTTTGTGTCATATTTTTCCACAATCCGGTTTCCTTGCTTAAGGGGCTAAACCCATCTTATGTGATCTAGTGAATGTTAAATGGAAAGAATTTCTCCATGAATGATTCCATAAGGACATCCCACAAAAGTTTTTCATTCTCTATCCCCAAAATTCAGCGTTGAGTGGCCCACCACCAACTCGCCTCTCATTCTAACTTATAGGTGATGAATTTAACTTTGTCATTTTCAAGGTAGCCTATCACCTCAAACACCATCTCTACTCTTTGGATCCAGATTTTAGCTTTTATAGGATTAATTATCCCAAAAACTTCGGGGAATGCTCGCTCTTGAAGTGATCAAAGGACATCCTACCTTACCCTTGGCCAACCATTTTCTTCATGGCGACTATGTCCTCATGTTGCCGCTTAATCATGAGATCCATAATGTCACTCATAAGACCCATCATTGTAAGGTAATCATCATTGCGATTCACACCTGATCTTCCACATCCAAAATTTATATTATTTGCCATAATAATGCCTATCATAAAAAATATCCAATTAATTAGTTCCTCAAAATTAACCCAAACGCATCTCTTTACAACTCTTCATTGATACTATTCCCTATCACGGCCCCGAATAAAAGTAAGTCATAATAATTATAATGAATAATTATTACTCACAAATTCAATACCAAATGTGAAACAATAATCAAACAAATCTCAAATCCGAGCGTGACCGGAGGATAAACCAACAACCTCAACATCCAATAATAATAATAAATCATAATACAAAATCAATCACAGAACCTCATCATATGATTCATTCGGACAATTAAGTAATTGCAACCTACTCCACAATGTCGTAAGGAAGTAATAAACCAACAACATACATTACCAAATAACATAATAACCCAATTGATTCCATACAAAACTATAAGCCAACTTTCGACTATCTCTTAAATGCCCATAATACAACTAATGCGATCACAATCCAAACAATAGACTAATACTCACCAATAAGAGTAGGACTACGATCAACTATACATCCGAACTTCCTACAATGTATTCGAAATCCAATTAAAGAGGATAAGAAAATAAAAATGTAAGATTAAAGTTCAACAAATATAAGTATATAATATAATAATAAATGCACCCAAAATCAGGATGAAGTTGATAAATATATACAAAACGCATAAAATCACAATCCAAAAATCCGTCAACGAAAGTCCAAATGTGGTCTCATACTCAAAGTATATTTCAAACGAAAGTATAATACAAACTAAAATAACAAGTTCCAATTGTACAATCTCAACTGAATCTCAACTGGGGGCGAAACCTACGAATCTCAAACGAAATCTCAAATACAAGTCAATGTAGGTAAAACATATCAAAAAATCTAAAACATACACAAATTAGAGAAGCAAAAATTAAAAAAGCTAACTTAAGGAAGGGTTACACGTATTTTTGATAATCTAAGGCCATATCACTACTATTTAGATTCACAGGTGGACTGACTATATATTATCTCCTATAGACGGTTGCGAGCGCCACATTTTTTGTCATCCGCTGATGATAAGTGCAATCCTCAAATCTATCTAATATATTAGGATGTTAGAATATATTAGTTCTATTCAATTTCTTACGATAGTTATCATAAAAATACAATAAGAGAGGGTTTTTAAATTACATATGACAAACCTTTTCCTATCTGACAAAAAAGGTTGAAACTTTCACTTGGGAAGGTTAACTACAAATTCAAAAAAGGTCACATACCACATAATAAAGATAGAGCCCGACCCGGAGCAACAATGTATGGATACCACATACATGACTCATATGCAAGTTTTTATGATTTTTATTTACAAATAAACTTATACATAAATATAATATCTTAAAATATTTACCTATTTTTGACGAAACAAGTAAAATCCCTAAATATTAGCAAAACTAAAGTTAAATCCCAAAACAATCAGTAAAATAGGCATGTACGCACGAGGGAATCAAATAAGGTAAGTAAATTAATATGCATGTGCATCAAATCTACCAAATATAAGCAAAAATAATTGAAAACATAAATAGACCAAGAATAATGCGCGAAAATACTTACTTCAACATCTAACTAAACAGATTTAATAAAAGGATACTTCGAACTACCTCTTCTTATCTTTCTCTCTCTTCCTTCTCATTCTCTTTTTCTCTCTTTTCTCTCTTTCCCATGCGAAATGGATGAACAGTATGCGCTACTCATTATATAGAAGCATCGACGCACAAGTGCTGCACCCAAACCCTTATTGTGCACAAGCACTGCCTTGGGCGCACCTTGAGCATTACCCCCATGGGAATCAGTGCTCGAGTGCCGTCTCATGGACTCCTTGGGCGCTCTCAACTTGAAAAGTGTGAATGGGCGTGCGTCAATTGTGATTTAGGCGCCATTCTATTTCCTTACTCCAAATATCATTCAAATTTCACATTACAAAGTTATTTCTAACGTATTCAAATCAAACTCAAATTAATTAATAATATCAATTTAAATACAACAATGGCCACATCATCTCCCTTGACAATCACAACCCAATGAAAATAAGCACTAGCGGTGAAAGCAAGACATTGCTGGCTACGTCTCCTCTTCTTCTTCTATGATTTCTCTCTGTTGGGGTCACTCCCGAGTGGCACTTATGTCCGCAGACTCCATTGGAGAAATGGACGAGGACTTTGATGGTTAATCCAAGAAGCCTGATAAAGTGGTCGGGGACTCCTTTGATGCGTCATGTCCGAGCAGTTGTTAAGGATATGGACGAGGACCCTAAAAGCGTAGGCGTTGACTCTATCTTCGTAGGCCTGCAAACGCCGTGTTTCTCAGTTGGGTTGGTCACCTACTTTGATTGGAAGTTGTGGCGGCTACAACTTCCCATGTGTTAGGTCTGCCATCTGGCACGCCAGGCGTGCACCTACCATGGCAGGCCTAGGGGCGTGGTCCTGCCACCCTACTGCCAGTAGGGTTGCTGGCTGTCCACCCGACCCTTGTGTATAAATAGAGCTTGTGCCCTTGCTTGAAAAATAAAGAGAGACATTGTGAGTTTTGGTGTGAGCCTTGAGAGAGCTGTGGGCAAGCTTTGTTGTAAAGATAGAGTGAGAAACACTTTTAGAAAAAGATTGTACACTTGAAATTATTTTCTTTCGTTTGAGCTTGTGTAGCTAACACTTGTAAACAATCCTTTTATAGTGTATTTCCTCGTGATTTTTTCCTTCATTCAAGAAGGGTTTTCAACGTTAAAATCTGTGTGTTCTCTTCCGTCTTCTATCGTTACTTCTTGTCCGTCCGAGAGCTCTGCTTTGTGTTGCTGTCCGAGAACCTTATCCGCTCGGTCAACGTGCTTTCCGCGCGTTTTGCTCCAACAAGTGGTATCAGAGACTTGGTTCTTTGTACTGTGATCTTGTTGCCGACAGCAATGGAGTTTGGAAGTAAAATGACTTGTTTGAATGGATCAAACTTTGACACTTGGCAAAGCAAGATGTCAGACTTGCTTTTTGTGAAGTCCAT
>JAOVVI020017701.1:0-10541 GCA_028571085.2 Nepenthes alata | reverse complement strand
GTAGAAATATTTATAAGCAGCTTATTAATCATTCTTTACCTAATCGTTGCCAGCCAAGATCCTTCCATTAAAGAAAAAAAGAAAAAAAACCCAAAAGTTGAAAGTGTTCATTTTAAAGTTCAGAATTATAGCAAATTGCTCCACTTGACAATTATAGCAAATGACTCAAATATTCAAATAAAAAATGCTCTAATTAAATTTAAACTTTAAGCATCGGATGTAAAAAAATAATAGGTATTATTTTAAATTATAAAAAAAATAAATTTCTTTCAAAAAATCAAGTCCTTAAGTTTTAAGAGGTTAGTGGTAAAAACTTTAGGTACTGAAAGTGGTGCTAAAATTTTCATTGAGGCATGATTACATAAATAACAAGCTTATGCTAAAGAGATTTTAATAAGTAAATATTTTCTATAGGTGAAAATATATAATATAAATATATGTTATTTTATAGGTGGCTAATAAAAAAATATAGTATATTATTTACTTAGTGTCTTAAATATTAATATTATTATTTTATAAAATAGGATTTCCTAAATAAATAAATGACAATATTCTATTTTGGAGCATGGTTAATAAGTAAAATAGCGTTAAAATTATAAAATACATGAAGAATACCGTACATTTTAGAAAATTTATAATTTATTATGTAATTTCCCAAAATGGTAACACAAACAAGAATATTTGCGTGAGGATGCAACAACAGAATCTGTATTAATGGAAGGACTCTTAGGTCATTTCGCTTGTTGGTCCATTACAGCTAATCTTAGGACATAATGTCATAATCAATTGACTTAGAGCCCACATCACCCGTCTCTCTCCTCCGATAACCCGCGTCTCTCTCTCTCTCTCTCTTCAGAAACCAGATTTTTTTATTTCTTCCTTCTTCTCGAATCTATCTAATCAAATCACTGGAACAAGCTGTTAATCTTCCCTTTGCTCTCTCAACTGCCCTGCTCCATCTAGGCCTTTGGGTCTCATTGTGTAACCGAATCGCAGTTCACAGCTTTGCGAATGAAGACGATTTAGATAAAAAAAAAAAAAAACCCGTAGCTTCAATCATTGCCTGCACCTCTTTACTCGATCTGTGAGTTAGAGTGTCTATTTTCGCTAAAAATTATCCTCAGGCGCATTATCATTGTTCTTCTGTTCATCGTAGTTCTAAGCACACACTACATCTATTAACTTATGCTAATTTATAGCGTATTGTAAAAATTGAGATAGCTCTTTGCATACTCGAGAACGAATATTAATTCTTGAAATTATGACGAAGAGATTATTTTGTTACAGTTTCGTGTTCTCGCTTCTTTAATTTTGGAATGTTAGGGTTATTAACCCCCTCTTCTTAATTGTTTTCTTCAAAAAATGTACCAATTTCATTGATCAATTGTTAGAATTGTTGATTCATATTTATTTGAATTGGTTTGTGTAGTAAATTATTTGGGTTCAGTTGGAAAGATATTATAGGTACTGTGGTTCAAGCTAATGTATATTCTGATTTGTGATTAGGGATATGAAAACGGTGGTTTAGAAAATATTGAAATGTAGAATAAGATGAGCCCGACCGAGATATCAAGAGCTAAGCCACCCCTTCTTCCGCTTGCGACATTGATTGGCCGCGAGCTTGGGAGCGAGAAGGTTGAGAAACCGATAATTAGGTATGGGCAGTCAGGTCTGGCAAAGAAAGGAGAGGACCATTTTCTGATAAAGCCGGACTGCGAGAGAGTTCCTGGCAATCCTTCAACCTCGTTTTCAGTTTTTGCGGTAATCTTCCGCTCTCTATTTCAGTTATGAGCTTTAGTCTAGGTTTGTCAAACTACGTAGATCTGACATCAGTTATGCTATAAAGAGCTAATTTCTGCTTTCTTGGCAGATATTTGATGGCCATAATGGCATATCAGCGGCTATATTTGTAAAGGAGAATTTGTTGAGTAATGTTTTGAGTGCAATTCCACAAGATGTCAGAAGGGAAGAGTGGCTTCAAACCCTCCCCAGGGCCTTAGTTTCTGGGTTTGTGAAAACTGATATTGAGTTTCAGCAGAAAGGTGAGCCCTCAGATTCACTTTCAACTTATTCCCAAGAAATTGAATTGAGATTCATAGCTGGTGGTTTGGTATCTTGGCAGGTGAAACTTCAGGGACAACAGTTACCTTTGTTGTAATTGATGGATGGACTGTGACTGTGGCATCTGTTGGTGATTCTAGATGCATCTTGGACACACAAGGGGGTGCAGTTTCTCTCTTGACAGTTGATCACCGCTTGGAAGAGAATGCAGAAGAGAGGGAGCGTGTGACGGCAAGTGGAGGTGAAGTCGGAAGGCTAAATGTTTTTGGGTGCAATGAGGTAAAATAACTGATCTCATGTTGCTTTGTGATCCTAAATGAGAGAACCTTCAATGTTACTAAGCAATGTCTACAACGACCATTCTCTATAACTTTTGTAGGCTGGCCCTCTGCGTTGTTGGCCTGGCGGATTGTGCCTTTCTAGGTCTATTGGTGATACAGATGTGGGGGAGTTTATTGTCCCTATACCACATGTTAAGCAAGTGAAGGTGAGCCTATTTTGCCTGACAGAATTCTGTTTAGAAGTTTTATTTTTGTTGGATTATTAATTTTAGGGGTTGCAGCTGTCACATGCTGGAGGAAGACTTATAATTGCATCTGATGGTATCTGGGATGCCTTGTCATCTGATATGGCTGCCAAGACTTGTAGGGGTCTTCCTGCAGATGTTGCTGCAAGGCTGGTTGTTAAGGTGATCAGTAGGATGGCTGTGCTTCCCTTGTTGTGGATTTATGGTTTTCAATTGATTTTTTTGTTTATTTATCTATTTTGCTTGTTGTAGGAAGCTTTGAGGTCAAGGGGTCTCAAGGATGACACAACCTGCCTAGTTGTGGACATTATCCCATCAGTCCACCCTGTCTTACCTCGAATTCCACGAAAGAAACAAAATATGCTCAGTTTAATCTTTGGGAAAAGGTTTCAGAATTTGACCAGCAAATCATCAAATAGACTTTCTGCTGTTGGGGCTGTGGAGGAATTGTTCGAAGAGGGTTCTGCAATGCTTTCAGAAAGGCATGATGACCTTTTATCATCTTGTCATCTTTATTAATGCTTCTTTAACCATGTTTATTTCTGTATTGTACCTAGGTTTCACACAATCAGCAGTTCAACTAAGTCTGGCTCTAACTTCCACAACATAATGATTTTTTTCACTTACTGGGGATCAGGATTTAAGAACAGCATTTGCTTACCATACTGACGACCATTGATATGAAAATTTCTTTTGCACTGCACGAGTGCGTACATATGTTCCCACCTCCTATATCTATGCAACTTATAATTACTCATAAAACAAACTTCCCAGTTGGCAAAGTTAGCATATGTGAATGTGTGGACTATTGCTTAGCATATGATGTACCACCATAAACAACAACAATGCAATATGGTTATTTGTAGCGTCATCAACAACAGGATTATGTTGCTTTTGGCGTCCATATATGTGGGCGATGATGTCATGATAAAGTTACTGCATTGTTGTGCTTTCAGGGTAAAGGGTATTTAAAGTTTTTTGTTGTGTCCTTGCATGATCGTGGTAGAACTATGTTGAACCTGTGGCTAATGGAACCATGGAAGCACCAATATGTTGCTCTAACTCTTTTTAAAGGAGATATGTTCGGAAAGGAAGCGCACAGCCCATACTACCATACTATGATTTGATCTTCTTTGCTCATTTAATGCATAAATACATCATGTCTACATTTTTGTCACTCTTGTTGTGTGTGCTTTTTGATCAATACATGATGTTATTATCATATGATTGGCCTGAATGTGGATGCCATATGGATAATTAGGAACATGATTTTCTATCTCGGTCAGTTCCAGTTCTTATCAGGTCAAATTCCAATTCTTATCATCATTCCTCCATCATTTCTCTATATTCATAGGCAGAAATTCTCTCTCCTAGATGCGGCAACAAAAACAACCCCACTATCATGAACGTTTAAATGACATCATTCAGAACATAATGCACTGCCAGGCTAATCCTGCAGAACCAAGGTTTTCTGCATTGATAACGCATCCTAGACTCTCTCATGTTCTGTTGTTGAGTGAAGCTTTCTGTTTAAAAGTGAAGAAAAGGTGTTACTACCTGATCATATTTACATGAAATCCTAAAATGTTGTTTTCATTCTCCATTGAACTACAGGCTGGGTAAGAATTTTCCAATGGACCAGCAATCCGGGCTGTTAAGATGCGCCATCTGCCAAGTGGATCAGGCACCGGCTGATGATTTGTCCGTAAATTCTGGGCCATTTTTTTCGTCAACATCAAAGCCATGGGAAGGGCCTTTCCTTTGCACCAATTGTCGGAGAAAGAAAGATGCCATGGAAGGAAAGAGATCGAACTAAACTCCAATTTCAAGATGACAACTACTCGGGTAACATAGCACGTGTCAATATAATTTTGTTTTTTTGTTTTTTTATTCTGTTGGTATGGAAGTCTGAACATGTTCAGTTGTGGTGATGATTTGCGTTGATTGCAATTTTTAAAAGTGCCAGTAGATGTTTAGATTATTAATGGCTTGTGTTGATTATCAATTTTCTGCCTGGCTATTGGACCCGTTGAAGAACTGCTAAAATGCCTATTGTATTCAATAGATTTCTTGCTAACACAGCTCAGCTTTTATGCGTAGAGTGAATTGTTGATTAATGGCGATATAATGATGACCTCCTGTGCGCAAAATGGCGATTTTTTAGTCATCTTTGAATGTTGTGCTTTTGTTGACTAAGCGTCATGCCTTCATTTATCATGAGCCTTAGACCCTGCTGCACTTTCAGCTTGCAAACGCTGTATGTCTTTGCTTCCTTTTGGGATAATCAAAATTAGGGTTTACTCATGAATGGCACGTTTAAGCTGTAACATGGGTGGACAATGAGCTATAGTAAGTTGATGGGCACGATTGCACATTCAGAAGGTAAGCTATAGATCACACAATTTCCATCATCAGGCATAGAAGCTATAGAAAAGGTGATATTTTACATTTTTCAAATTGTTCATAGAAACATTAATTATTATAATTCTTCAATAACTAATTAATGTTATGGATGGAATAACGCCCCTTTCACATGTTATACATATATAAACGGTGCCTACCTGCTCTTTGAAACAAATCAAGTGGTACTCGTAAAGAATCGGATTGGATAATAATGACAAGAAAATTCACTGATTGTTTTTTTAAATATTACTTTTAAAGCAAAAGATGAAGAAACATGACAGGCAACCATCTTGTCTGAGCATTGCTAATGACCATAAATTATGTGATGAATAGGTCCATAGCTGGCAAATCCAAAAAAGTCCAAACGTGCGTTGGACAGTAAACGTGCTAGCGTTAATCGCCCGTCGCACAAACAAACGACCAAAAGTGCTCCTTTAAGACAGTCAACATTTCTGTTGACTGAAAGTATTATAGCAGCAAGTCGTGAAAGACGTTGAACCTAATACGGACCAGGCCCAGTCTGACAGGCGATCCCGTGCACAAAAAACAACGATCATTTTCCTAATTACACGCATTCCTTAAAGTTGATCTCCTATAAAAAGGTTGCAATGAATTCAGCGCCTTCCCTATGATGAAGGCGCTAGATTCTCTCATGGAGTCTAACGGTCACAAAAGCTTGAAAGGAAAGTAGATAATCTGGAGATCCGTTATACCATCCAGAAAGGGAATGATCCATCAAATTACGCCAGTTACACCCACCAATTTAGAGAAGACCGCCCAGCGTCAGGCTAAGGATCATGCCCTCCTAGCCAAAGAATGCAGCTCTCCTCATTGTCTATATAAGATCAGAGTCTCCACTCTTAAAAACCAAAGTTTTTTGAGACGACAGACACTTTCTGATACAAACTGAACCACGAACACAAACAGTGCTTGAGCATACTTTCTCTGAATGCTCACCTTCCAATCCCACTCAAAGCCTCCAGAGCACAGAGTCTTCTCCCGCTCTATGAGAACTGTCCTCCAAAGCTTCCACGCTTTTGAAATGTAACTTCCACTGATTCTTTACGAATAGCGAGTTGAAAATTATACTCTCAACGAGCAACGGCAACGTCTCTACATTTACAAGCCAACACTCCCGCCAAATTCTCTCTTTTACTTACTGGCTTACATTCTAAAGTTTGAAGGCTTGTCACTGACTTGAGCATCAGAGTGTTTTCGATTAGACAATATCCCACCAACACCTGACCTCTTGTTTACTGTAGTGGCGTACAAGATTCAGACCCAGCGAACAAAATCGAATCAAATCAATTACCCGAATTCAAAACTGTTCAAAATTAGATCCAGATATGCATCACCATGGATGAAATGATCATCATAGGTTTTAAAATTTTCAATCCTCTCAATAATTAAAATGATTTTAAAACGACAGATGATAACAATTAAAATAATATTTCATCATATTTTCAATTATTAAAAACATCAGCCCCACCTATCAATCTTAAGATTTTCATCCAACAGCAACATACATTCATACCATCCCGCGAACATTGAAAAAACTTGAATCATTTTATATATTAATTGATGAATAACAACATAGAAAGCATCTAGCAAAGCATATATAATACCAGGCAAACTGGTCAAAATTACTGTCTAAACGAAAGAACACAGAATACTCCATATACTTGCACATCACTTCAACACCTGGGAGCGATCCATATATCCTGCAACAAGATAAGATTTAACTTTTTTTAATATCTAAGTATATTTTGAATAAGAATATATTTTGTTCCAAAAAAGGACATGTTTTAGACACATTTAACTATTTTTAATTCTCAGGAAAATGAGATTCTCTAATATAAACCAAAAAAAAAGTATAACCATTCGATAATTTATTAAAAATTAAGCCACAGTTGCTTTCCAGATCATTGTCTCGGATATGCTATAGAACAATTTTTAGTAGATTATGAAATAAAAAATATATTTTTTTTATAATAGTTCAGGCATAAGATAGTGTAGTTCAACAATAACATTCTCATATCTACAAGCATAGCTTTAGACAGCATGTTGCTTAAGTATGTGTCAGGGTTTGTAGAAAAATAACGTGCCAATATATCGGTGTCCATGGTTCTTAAGGGAGCAACATAGAGAGAATTTAAGGAAACTGGAGCTGGAAAACTTACATATTTTGTTGAAGGCAACAATGTCACAGCTCTGGACATGCTCGTTTATCGGTTCAACCATAAGATGCTCCTCAATGAGATTATCCACGGACACCAAGTCATCGACTATAGTCATCATGATCTGCAACTTCTTTATACCATACCCAACTGGTACCAGTTTTGCTGTCGTATGAGGCCATTTAAGATTAGCTGTTTGTTTTAGGGAGAAGGGACCCAAGAAAAAAAAGGAGAGAGTAGCTTAAGGAGCTAATTAAACAGCATTCCAACGTCTAACTTACATGCGCCCCAGTGCAAGCCCTCCATATGAACGCTTCTAACAGCTTCCTCGAGCTTTTGCATGTCGGTTTCATCGTCCCATGGCTTGACATCCAACAAGACCGATGACTTGCCAGCTGTAACAACATCAACATCGAAAAATCAATGGACATAGATCAGAAAACAGCACACTGACAAGCACAAGTAACACAGAAGCATCATGAGCAGCTAAGATGTCTTGAGACCCTTTGTAAGGTTTGCAACATATAGTATTGATCATATCACTATACTTCTTTCATAGTCACATACATCAGAAACTATGAACTTGGCATCTAAGTATAAATAAGATCATATACTCACACTCTTTCTTCTTCCCTGCTGCCTTTATGGAAGCTGCACGTTCCTCAGCAGCTTTCTTCTCCTCTTCAGTCTCTTCACCAAAGAGATCCACATCATCATCGTCTTCATCAATGGCAGAGGCCTGAGTCAAATTTCACTCTTTTAATGAGGATATAGACGAGGCCAAGTAGTTTAAAGGAAAATGTAAAAGGGATCGGCAATCTTCAAATGTTCCTATTGGGTAAAAATTGAAACAGGTTATACAAAAGAACAAGTAAAACATATCAATAAGAACAAGCGGGCGCCAATGTTACAAACACTGAATTTAGATCAAAATATCAAATATTACCTTAGTATCTGCATCAGGAGCAGTAGCAATTGACTCATCAGGAAGAGATGCAGAGCCCTCTATGGTAACACCACAACCCTCCCCAGAAACACCCCTGCACGAAAATAAATATCCCACATTAAATTCAGCAACATTGAGTACAAAAAATATCTCACATGATCTCCAAAATAGGCATACTCTAGTGGCAATAAAACAGGGAATGGTATGACAATAACTTACGAGATCCTCAAAAGCGCATCAATGTGGTGGTACCAGCGGGAGACGTTAACAAACTCGGATGATGGGGGTTTAGGAATAGCAGCATAGACAGTAAGATCATCCTTTGATGCTTGGTACCTAAATAGGGCAAAAGAGGGAATAAAAGCAGAAGAATGAATGGTTGATTAACGACACATGCAACTCAGTAAAACCATTATACACTACCACTATGTTAGGTTACTCTTCAAACTATTCATATCATATGCAACTAAATTACACCATTATACACTACCACTATGTTAGGTTACTCCCTTTTAAAGAGTAAACTGTATAAAACCGTGAAAAACGAGTAAATCTGTAGTTTTATTACAAGGGAGGGAAGACATCAGATCCACAATGTAACACTGTTTAAACCTTAGGTTGTACTTCGTATGACTCGATTCCCATTTTCACCCAGAACACTAGAGAAGAATACGTAGATCTGAGGGAAACTCTGATTAACCTTGTAGGACCATAACATAAATTTTAGATTTTTACATTTTTAAGTCATGATAAAACAAACATGATAGATATGATGATAGGTTTCCAGTGTTGCTCCACACAATTTCAATCATTTTTACTTGTCCATTGTTTTCCTTAACAAAATTCAAGACCGCGTATATATAACAAACAGAGCAATAACGAGCAATACAAGTCGAAACAGCTGAAATTTAAACTCACCCAGTAATGTAACTCCTAGTTAGGAGGTGCTCGTCAAGCTTCTTGAGGCCAGCATCAGAGCCGAGGTTGTGAAATGCAACAGCCATTGCAATAAAGCTTGTGTGGATCTTTAGAAAAATCTGGTAAGCACAAACCAGTAAGTGCTCGTTCAATACTAACAAGAGCATGCTTAGACTAGAAGCAAGAGTATATCATTGAAAGTCCTACTTGTCTGATGAAAAATATACGGGATAGTTTGTTGTTGTCCAAGATTAAAGAAAGCTAACGGGAAGAAAAAAAAAAAAACTGAAACTTTGGTTAAATCATGATTTGATAATAAGGAAAAAATTTGGATAAACGAGTAACAATCATCCGTCTTTGAAGTAAACCAGTCTCAGATCTACAACTGGCGTCAAAAGACTCCCAAACCCAATCCAATCCTGAATCTGTTCTATCAAAGAAACAAAAATATACTGAAGAACATTACACGGGACCTGATCTGAAAACAGGAAAAAAAACATAAAAAAACAAACGCAGTACGTAAGGCGAATGCATTCCATCCGAACTGAGGGCGAATTTTTGGGGTTTAACTCACAGTCACGGGACTACCACCCTTTAACCCGGCCATTGCAGCACGTATGTAAAATTTTGATGAAAAAATATTCAACTGATCTGTAAGAGACATGTACAGTCCTCGGAGAACGAGGGAATACCTCACAGACGACTGCTGCTACGGCGGTTCTGCAATGTGGGAGCGCTAACAGAAATCGAAGGGGCGTAGGGTTTTCGATTTTATAGTCTTTCGATTTCGACAGAAGCTGAAGACGGCGAGCTCTAAATCTGTATGGGCCGGATCATGGATCGTGAAACTAATGGATTGGACTCGGGATCCTTCGCCCGATAATGTTGGGCTTATGAGCCCGCTTTTGCGGGTTCAAGTCCAATACGAAATGGATGAATGCGATAATTTCTTTTATAATATAATTGTAAATCAGCATTATTGTAAAATTATTATTATTATTATTATATATTCTGCTAAATTAAAAAGTATTTGGCGAATGGTCAACTGAAATGTCTAATATGGCACCAGTTATCTGCATAATAACAAAATTGCCATCAGCTTAACCTTGTCAAGTGAATTCATCTCCAATTTTGTCTTTCATGGTTTCGCAGCCAAAAGCTCAGCCAAGCCGCTGAAGTTCCTGAAATTCGGCCGAACCGGTTGGACCAACGGTTTGCTCAACGAGGTCTTCAAAGCCTGGTACGTTTGTCTTAGTGAAAATGAAATTGCATTTCAGACTTATTTTTAACAAAATTATGATTTTATTATTCGGTTATTATATATCTAGTTTTATTATTTTTTTGAAAATAGTAATTTACAGTAAATAAATAATAATAATTTCAGATAAAATAATTATTTTGCTCATATAAAATTTTGGCACTAGAATTACAAAAACGGGCTAGATTTTATTTTTAGTGAGAATAACAAAATGTTATTTCCCGTTAATTTCTAGCTTATGATACACGGATC
>JAOVVI020017700.1:0-10541 GCA_028571085.2 Nepenthes alata | reverse complement strand
AAATTGCAACTCCCAAAAATGAGAAACTTATGAGGACCCCACAACTAGGAGAATCAACTAGATTGCGATAGCAGAGGCCGAACTAGACAAGGTTTGGACCAAGGCCCAACTAGTCGAGGCCAAACCTCAGGTGGCTGTGCTAAGTGAGCCTGAAATAAGGACGCCCTGATTGAGGCC
This sequence comes from Nepenthes alata, assembly GCA_028571085.2. NCBI lineage: Eukaryota > Viridiplantae > Streptophyta > Magnoliopsida > Caryophyllales > Nepenthaceae > Nepenthes > Nepenthes alata. The sequence continues at coordinate 10,364 of JAOVVI020017700.1, read as the reverse complement.
AAACCTTGGCATGCCAAGCCTGACAAGCCAACTCTCCTAGACCAGATCTCAACTGGCTGAACTCACCTGGGACCGAACCAGCTGATGCAGAGCATGGATAGTGACATGGTGTTTCCTTTTATTAAGGGCATTTTATGCGGGAATATCATGAAATCCTGATTGTTTGGATTCAAACAAATGCTAGAAGTACAATAATAATAATATCCCTGATCTATTATTGTAACTCCCTACAAGGGTGCTGATGTAATCAAATTAATAGGCACCATTAGGGTTTCAATGGGCATCATATCAGCTAACATCAAGACCAGATTAGGGGGAAATCTGTCCTCTTGGGAAATGTGCATTTTGCAGCAATAAGCTTGGGTACTTTTGGTGTATTTCTTTTTATCTAACCTAGATTTCCTGGGTGTGCTTGGGTTGTTTTAGAGTCAATTAGTGACTCTTCCACAGAGGTTCATTGTTATCATTCTATTTCTAGTACTGTTGTTGTTTCCTCTTGCTAGTTGCTACCACTAAATCAATATTCACTGCAGTCACCATTTTGAATTACAGTATTCCATATCAGTACTCTTCTCTTCACAAAGTTGGCTATGTTTTTGTTGTTCAATTATTTGTGGGTGAAATACGAACAGTGATTGGCTTGATATTGGAATGCTGGAAGAGGGTCCTTATCATAAACTAAAGACGGGAAAATACCTTATGAATAAGAAGATGGAGGGGCAGTATTAGATAATAAAATAAATACAAAGGCCACAAAATATACAAAATTATAAACCTGAATGAGCATATCCAAAATTGCACGAACCACATCCTCTGAACATTTTCTTTCAGAGAGCCTGAAGCCAAAAAGCCTAAAATTCATACACTGTAAACTGAATAAGGTCAAACTGCTTTGAAGATACAGGTACATTATAGAACATAACTCAGTTAAGTCACAGCATCTTTCTTGGGACATGCATATAACACTAAAATCAGCAATACCTGATCAAAAGAAGAATCATTGCTGAACTCAATGTGCCGAAGAATATTCACAGCACTACCACTGATAACTTCAACTGGCAGTTCCTTAAGTAGATGATGAACAATGACTGAAATAAACAAGGATCTTCCCAACAACTCTGATGGATTCTGCCCCAGTCCAAGCTCCACAAGGCTGTTGCTAACTTGCTTTTTCCAATAAATAAGAGAGTCAATAAGCAATACTAGGAAAATAGATATTTGTCATGGAAAGAACTTAATGAGGCGGGTAATGATAGTGAAACAACCTAGACTAATTTGGAAATCCATGTAGCAGAGATTCATCTTTAGGGGGGTGTATGTTCACCTCTATATTCTTTGTCTTATTTTAGTTAATATCTTTATTCTGTTTTTCCTTTCTTTCTCATCTTATGTAGTCCAATTGTTGTTTTTTATTGCTTGGGTAAAAATTATATTTGCCATTGCCACCATGCACATCTAAGGATCAAAATGCAGACACTTCCCGGAAAAACACAAAAATTTACATACAAGATACAACCCCCAAAAAACATAGGAATGACAACTGAAAGACTACCCAACAATTTGATTTAAGAAAAAAAAAAGCAAAATTAAAAAGCACAGGAGCAAAATATAATGTGTAAGCCTCAATTGCTACAGCAATTCACATGACATTCGACCCCCTTGAGTTCCCTAACTTCCATTCAACTTTTGAAAGTTTTGTACTTGCCATCCAAATCAATTTTTTTTGCTTTCTTCAAATAAGCAAGTGATTTATGAAAAGGATCACAAGGCATTCCATTCATGTACACAAGATGCATATCCAAAAGCAAAGCCGTCATTATTTTTATGCAAAGAAATATAATTAATAACTACATATAACATTATTAGCATTATCCCTCCATTATAACAGCAAAACAGTAGGAATATGCAACAAAAAATAATTAATGTACTTAACAATTTACACAACAATAACAACGAAATCTTAAGTCCCACCACTTGCCATCTACTCTATGATATGAATTTTTTTCCAGCATGTCCATCAGTTTAGAGTCACATCCTCCCGAAGTTGAAGCTCATTTAATCCTTTTTAATTACGTCGCTGCAAGTTTTTCTAAGCATGATTATTCTGTTCCTATTGCCTCTAACATCAACCTCACCAGTCCACCACTTGAACAAAGGTCTGGGTGTGCAAATATTCTTCAGTGTCCTTCTCACACCTTATCTTCTAGGGATGCTATTTTTATTTGGCTAAGAACCTATTGATTTTTTATTGTATCTTTCAAAGTTACACCACTCAGCCATCTCAACCTTCTCAATTTTGCTACATGTCTCAATTTGTATATGCTGCTTTAGACTGCCCATACCCAACACTCCAATCCATACAATAGTGTAACAGCCCTATCAAAGTTTTAAACTTAGGCACTTGACTATTACATAGCAAGTATGGCACATTTCTGCAAACTGTAAGACCTACCTTGGCTTATGCATGCCTTCAAACTCCACATTTTCTTGAATTATAAGCTCAAAGGAAGCGAAATCACAGCTCTTAGGAATCTCTTGATCATTTGACATGTTAAACATTCTGCCTAAATTTCAAAAGGAAAAAACAAAACATTGCTTGTCCTCAATTTTACTTCTCTTATCTTGGACCCTTAGAATCTTGAGCCTCTCTATAGAATTCTAACTTCGATTCTCTATTCTACTTTTATTTATCAAAACAATATCACCAACAAACAGCACACACTGAGAAATTCATCCTGAATATGCATAATAAGCTCATTAATAACTAAGGCAAACAGGTTAAAAACTCACCCTTGATGAAAACCTATTGCACTTGACCAATCTTTGCCTTTACTATTCTTGCACTACCTATCACTGCATTGCACATATTCTCAATGGAAAGTAAGTATATACTACCTAATCCCTTCATTTCTAAAACACACCATAAACCTCCCAAGATATCCTATCATAAACTTTCTCTAAATTAATAAAAACCATGCATATACCATTTCTTTTTCCTAAAATTTTCCATTAACTGTCTTAGAAGATATATAACTTAATGGTTAATTGCCCTAGCACAAAACCAAATTGAATTGATGGCACACTTGTTTCTAGTAGTAGGCTTTGTTCAATTACTCTTTGATCTTTCACAAAGTTTGATTGTATTGTCACATTTTATTCCATAATAATTGGTACATTTTTTCAGTATCTCTTTATTTTGAATAAGTAAGACACTGAAGTGCTTCTCCTCTGGTTGTGCAGCATTCTTTTAGTTCTTATAATCCTATTGAATAGTTCTAGTACACCTACAGATCCATGATCCCCTAAACATACCCAAACATAAATAGGCAAATCAGCTGCACATAGAGATTCCCCATTTTCAATCCTTTTCAATGCATATTTGACTATTTCAACTTTCATTTTGTGGACAACTCATATTCTATGACAATTAATAAGATACATGCAAATAAATGCCAGGTGTCAGCATTTAAATGCCTACACCCTTGCTATTTATATTTATTGATTTTTTTCTGCTACACCTATACTTCCTTTGCAAAAGTTTATAAATCACTGCTTTGAATACTATAGCAAAGATTCAGTCTGCAAAAATCTGATGTCGCTATTGAGCTTCACTTGGAATAAAGATAATTGGCATATCATCCCATGAGCTAACTCATGGTATAATGGTGATGACATTCAACGGCTCAGTCATGAAAATAAAAAGAACAAGTGAATGTAAAACCTTCTGTGACAAGAATTTCTTGCTGTAGGTTTTGTTCAATTACTCTTTGATCTTTCACAAAGTTTGATTGTATTGACACATTTATTCTACAATAGTTGGTACATTCTTTTAGGATGTCTTCATTTTTTATAAATAAGACACTGAAGTGCTTCTCCTCCAGTTGTGCATCATTCTTTTAGTTCTTATAATCCCATCAAACAGTTTACTACACCTATGGATCCATGACCTCCGAAGCATTCCCAAACATCAATAGGAATATTAGCTGGACATAAAGATTTCCCATTTTCAATCTTGACAACTCATATTCTATGACAATTATCAAGATACATGCAAATAAATGCCAGGTGTCAGCATTTAAATGCCTACACCCTTGCTACTTATATTAATAGATTTTTTGCTTCCTTTAAAAAAATATAAATTGTTGCTTCGAAAAATATAAGCAAAGATCCAGTTTGCAAATATCCGATGTGATAATTGGCATATCATCCTGTGAGCTAACTCATGGTATAACGGTGATGACATTCACCGGCTCAGTCATGAAAATAAAAAGAACAAGCGAATGGAAAACCTCATGTGACAAGAACCCAAATCCAATCTAGAGCAATTAAAACTAAAATTACTTCAGGACTTGTGCATGCTTGTTCATCTTTGTGTGAGTGCACTTGGTTGCATACAGAGACAATAACTATCACCATCATGCTACAAGTAAGAACCTTAATGACCTGTTGTGGATCCTTAAATATGCATTTCAAAATATACTCGATGGCTGGCTCCACGAGACTGACACGCATCTGTTTGCTCTTTAGACTTCTTCCGTCTGTGGCCTCTTTTGGTGAAATGATTGGCTTCATCATAGCATTGATTTCAATGATGCAAGTAATGAGATATCCTGTTAACAGAATCAAAACATTCTACTAAGCCATAGATGAAATCACATTTAGAAGATGTGTCAAGTTGGAATTAGTTGATCACTAACACAGACCACAAAACATGTAGATGCTTTCTTCTGTTAAAATAAAGTTGGTCTTTTATGGAGGTAAAGTTGGGGGGGGGGGGTATTAGGAAAATACGGACAAAATTGAAAATCCTCAGATAAAAATCCATAAATGTTCAGTTTCACCAACTGGAAGCGTAACTAAAATTCAATCTCAATCAGGCAATTAGCTGAAGATGAAATAGCAAGTCATCAACACAGCTAAGATTCTGAAATCCCACAAGCATGTACTGAACTTAATGAAATCGTCAGTTATCTATCATCCAGCCAGCCAGAAACAATTTGGCTATCCATAGATGGGTAGCGTGTCAAATCTCAGCATCCATTTGCATTAGGGCCAGGTTGAATTCATGTTCAGGCCCGGAAGTCACTTGTATCATGAGTTGAAATTCCATCCCACATCCAATGTGCTTAATAATTGGATTAGCCATACACAACAATGCACATATTCCTATATGCTGATAAACTGTAATAATATATGCCAAATAACAAGAAGAAACTCAGGTTGATAGAGTGAAGACGTAAGCCTGTGTTGTATTTTTACATTACCAGGTTGTCTTCCAGTTAATCAAATAATTGGTTCAAACAGGAGAAAGAAGGAAAAACAATCATCCTAACCCCATTTTTCTGGGTGGTTTTACCAAAGTGGAGCATTGAAGCAAGTTTTCTCCTCCTAGTTCTGCCCTAGCACAGGTGCTCTCATTGAGTCGAGCAAACAGGTCAAGTTTGTTACAAAGAAGACCCTGATTCTGGTTTCATGCATGTTGGTAATACTTTTCTCTTGTTCCTTTCTATTTGTAAGAAGAAAGTGGTTAATACATAGTTTGTGCATGCAAGTATAAACGAACTCATAAACCTGATGAAAGAAACAGAAAATGTGAGAGGAGATATATACAATTAAATCACACTATTCCATTCCTATACGAGTCTAAGCCCAAAACACATGCACGCCATTTGTAAGTCCTGTCTAGCAGAATTATTCAACGTTCTATCTTGGGATGCCTCATCGTATACCAGCCATAAAAAGCCATGTCTTTTATGGGGTGGAAGCCAATAGTTGGATCTTCACAATCTATGAGAACTCATTGCGCCATAATATAATCTATGGTATCATCCCTCGTGTCTAAGATAAATCCACACTCCTCAAATCTCTAATGTGGGATGGGTTGTTACATTTTCTTCCGTTCCAATCCCTCTTACCCTCGTTAGGGCTCGTTCATCCCTCAGATGATGTGGGATTCTAGAGGTGTACCACGCTTACACGTGCAATAAAGAACTTAATCCCAAACAGTCTTAATTTTGCACACTTTCAAAATAGGTTGGGCTACACTAACATTTGTAAGACTCCAAGCAGGCCAAAGCAAACAAACCCTTATGGATCGTTTTCCTCTTCATACAAAGATCTCTTACTTTTTTCTGAACTCTTCACATCTCCAATGTGGAATGAAGTGTAACAATAAGCCTCTCTCCATCTTTTGCAAAGGTCTTATCAGTGACAATCTTAAAGAAGAGTGATAGTATTAACCTGCCATTGTTTCTTGTGCAAGTTTGAAGGCAAATGAGGTGACTGTCTTCTCCTTACATTGGAACATATCAGGTCTGATCATTGACATATACCAGGCTTGGATTGGATTCAGTCCAAGCTAATCAAGTGATCAAATAGCATAGCTCTTTGACATTTTTTTGCAAGAACGGATATCAAGATGATCATGGATTCCATCTTCCCAATGCATGGTCCTCACAGTCCAAGACAATCAAGTGAACCTTCAACAAAGAGGAATCTGCCTTGAGCACAATTAACGTGTTATATATTAAACTTTGCTTCTTGGCAAGAAGGGGAAATACCCTGCTTCTCTCTTTCCTGCTTATCATTTCTCACGGGCCTTGTACATATTCTTTACAAGTTCTTATTCTTATCATTTTGATTGTTCATTTCTTTTGTATTTGGGCAATGTCTCTCAACGTCTTATCAATAGTTTACTGGTGCATTCTAAAGAAAAGAGGGGCACACACACAGAGAGAGAGAGAGAGAGAGAGTTATCAATATTCTGTTAGCTATGTATTCAAGCTAGTTACACTTGTAGCAGTGGCCTATACTCTATATTGAAAAATTAACTATCTAGTTGGCAGTGCATAAATTTGACCACAATTTTTCTTAATTCACATCTGTTCAAGTTGAGCATAATCATACTGGAGAGCACAAAAGCTAGGATGTGTACACAATGCTATTGATAGAGCACATGGATTTCAGTCACCATGTCACTGTTTAAGTGATTATAAAGAGACACATGATAAGCAACATGCAGCCATGCACAGATTTGACCATGAACACAAGTTAAAGAAAAGGATACCTTTGTCACTTGAAAGCAATTTGTGGGCACGGTGGGCCATATATAAATGGCAGTAAGCAGATGCCAATGGATCTGCTAAACCTCTCATCATGAGAACCAAGCGGTGGAGGACATCTGCGGGTCGATCAACTAAAAAGCGCCAGCAAGGCAGTATCGCAAGCTCCAAGTAGCTGAAGCACAACATGGCACAAAAGGCTGGTAAAAGCTGAGCTCATTACCAGATCCTTAAAAAAATATATATATTAGAGATGCATGTATGAGAATTCAGGACAACAATAATTGAAGAAAAACACCATTTATTTATTATATTTCAAGACACCATCTTGAAAACACTCTATAAAGAAACATTTGCACAGATTAATTTCCTGCATTTTAGTGGTTTAAAAAAAAATTAACTCCATCAATGCATTGCTTGGTTGTAAAGATGAAAACAGATCTCTCAATAAATGAAATAACTAATAAAGAAAACTGCATATAATATAGAAAATTATGATGTCCATGCCTTGTTTGTATAGAATATATTCACTCTATTGTCAGGAAATAGAATATGCAAGAATATAGAAAATAGAGTATGTGTGTTTCTTTATCCTATTTCTAATGCCTTCCTCGAAAGAATTCTCGAAAGTCATCAAATAGAGGGACAGGCAAACAACTAGGCAAAAAATGCTTGGTAAATTGTTAAATAGTTAAACCAAAAGAAACACATGGTAAGCTAATGAAGTGGGAGAATGCACGATAAAGAAAACATAGGACCTCACATGCGTGGCAGCAGCTCTCTTATGGATCCAATTTTGCAAAACCAATTGAAGCATGTTTCTTTAGCATCTGAGCAAATATCACTTGCTTGGAAATCCTCTACCACATGTCAAATAAAGGCTTCAGTTAAAATCATTGTTGAATAAGAAAATTAACTCGCAATATGAGCATAAAACAATGAAAAGATGAAACACCATGAGGAAACAGATACCGCAACTTCCCAGAATGCTGATGAGTATTGATCACTTATGCACAGGATGCATATAATACAAACCATATTATTACCTGTATCAAATATCACTCGTATCCAACTCAAATAACAACAATGAATGGTCAACGATGGAGAATATATACGAAAGCCCAAAACTAGTTATTAGATATAGTTTTCATAATTGATTTTCCCCGTTTCTGGTAGCTTTGTACTTCTATTAGTTTTGAGTAATATTTAGGATGTTTAGTTATTGTCTTGTCTGTATTTTAGCATGCTTAGGATTTGATGCTTTCATTATGGTTTAAGAAATAATGATTTGTTTCTAAGTTAGCTTAAGAGTTGGATGTCTGTGTGAGTACATCACAATCCCTTTGTTTATTCAATTTAGAAGAATTTACTGATTTTTAGCAATTGGGATATTTTTTTCTCCACTCACCCAACCTCACATCTCCTCTTATATATTCCTCCTCTATTTCGCTCTTCTTTCCTATCTATTTACCTTCTTCTCTCAATTTCTCTTCTCATCCCACCTCAGAGAGAGTGAGGCAAGTTAGAGACAAAGGCAAGGATAGGGAGGGGAAAAATAAGGATGTATTTGGAGAGAGCACAAGAATGCAGACCAGGAAGTAACTGCATGTGGACAAAGAGATACAACGGAACAAAGGAAGCAGAGAGCTGAAAAAACAGATATTAACCTGGTAAAGAGCATAGATGAGTGCCATCCTCCTGAAATTCAACCTTCTGCTTGATGCGCTCCCACACCATATCACCAAGCATATCTAGGATATCTGTGGCTAGAGCAAATGATGTTGGATAAAATTGCAACACAGTTGTGTCCATCAAGAGCCTAGCAACCTGCATTATGAATGGTTCATTTAAGTAGTATGCTCGCCTTGTAAATAAACATATCACTTCTATTTTTTTGTCTATTATTTCAAGATCAATTTAATTTTAATTGCAGAGTACTAAACACTAGATTACATCAAGGTCCAAATGGTAAAAACAATGACATTGAGTTCTGCAGGGTAGCATGAGAACATACCCAAATAAAACCAATCAATAAAATAGCAGCTAAAATGCCACCAGCACATAAAGTTTTTCCTCATTAACATGGTTATACAATCTTTGAAGGAAATTATTTATTGTCTCCCACCCGCTTAGAGAGGCACACAGGCCTTCACAATTATGAATGGTAGCACCATAGTTCAACTCCGTGATTGACCATGAAAGTACCTGTATTGGATGACAACAGTTGGATGTGTAGAAATAATATCTTTTAAAAAAGTCATGTCCAACCTCTAGCACATACCCTTGCCTGATACACAGAGTCTAAGTAATATAAGGTAGCACTACATTGTCCTACCTAAGAGAAAGAAGAATTTATTCCACAATAAAAAAAACTCTCCTTGACAGATGTTTTATCTCTATTTGTCTGCATACTATCCAAAAGAACAAGGCAGCAAGAGAAATCAGATGACACTTTCTATTTCAAAAGTATCTTTTTCCCGTCATTCAAATTTATTGAGCAAACTAGTGTAATTAGATAAATTCACTTTGCATCAGATATTTATTGAATTATATTGTCACAGGACATTACAACAGGAATAGCCATGTTACGTTGTTTGCTTTCCATAACCTCTGCTCTTAGTAATTTACCATTTTGCTTCCTTTTTTAACATCATCAGCACATTTAGGATCAAGACTGAATAAAGCAGTAGCAGAGCCACTGAAGGGCTGGCAAGGGTCCACCACCCCCACCTTAAAAGAAAAAGCATATAATTGATAACTACTTTCATAGAGAAGATATTATATTTCCCTCAATAGAAAACATTTCTTCTATGCCTTCGCTATTGTAGCTTATGTCATCCTTATTTGTCCCACTCAAGGACTGTTTTGGCTGCAGATTTCCGTGTTATCATTTGGAAGGCTACATCTTGAAAGATCAAATTAAATACAGAAAACCCCAATTAAACTTCCATTTAGACAGGTGATTGCAGAATCCAGACCCATTTGACTTCCAAATAGACAACTCTTCCCTCTGTGTGTGTGTCACATATGGTCCCTCCAAGAGAAAATTACTGCCTCCACCTCTGGTGTACTGTATCTACACGCCATCTGAAGTAAATAGAAGAAAAAACAAACTAGTCTTCAATTTGTATATTAAACAAAATAACAGCACCCATCACCACTACCAAGCCCCCTCCACTGGCTAAAATACCCAGATAAAATTGTTGACCGATCACATGGTCACTGTGAGAAATGTGGAACCCATTTTGATTTCTTGATGGCAATCAAAACCCTCTCCAAAGAAAACCCTCCCCTGCCTCCCCC
>JAOVVI020017699.1:0-10542 GCA_028571085.2 Nepenthes alata | reverse complement strand
TAATGGTATGACAATTTGGGGTTAAAAAAATATTTTTTGGTGAATGAATGAGTGCTTAGAAAATCTAATTTTTGTTGGATATCAATATGTTTAAAAATTGGCTAAAAAAATCTGTTTATAGACAAATATTATATAGAAAAAATATGCATAATTAAATGCCTTATATGAGCCATATATATTCACTTATAAAAAAATTTTATGTCCCGTGTACATCTCAAAAATGATATAATATTAAGGACACCTTAAAATATATATAAAATAAACATTTTATTATATAATACTCAAATGAGCTTATATATTTTGATGTGGGACTTTATTTCTCCACAAAATATAAAATCTACAGCATAACAAAGTATTGCGATTTGACAAATTTAAAGCTACTTATGTTAAAAAATTAAATTTATACTAGTCTATAGTTTGTTAAAAAAAATAAAATGAGGGCATATTAACTTGATTAACTTAACACATATATTGAATCAGAATTTAATTTAAAAGATTTTAAAGTATACTTTTAAATCCTTTAACTCAAATCCTACATATTAGTAACCAAAATAAGTGTTCAATGGTATGAAAATAAATCCACTATTTACCTTCAAATACTCAGATAAGTAGAGCATTAATCAAACTAAAATACTTGATATTGAGAGATAATACATTATGACTTTGGGATGACAATACTTTGTGCCCTCAGATTTTTTAGGTAAAAATATTATTTAGAGTATAAGTTATTGATCTTTTTGTACATATTTGGGTGTTGTAAGGCTTGTTTTCAAGCAAGGCTTTTTTTTAAAAAGAAAAAAAATTCTTAAGGTAAAATAAGTATTTTAAAGAGCTAATAAGTTTTAAGGCATTTAAGCTGTTAAGATACCATATGCCCTTTCTATAGTCATGGGCCTTGTATTTATATTGGCGTTGAATCTGTCATATGTTTGGTTAAATAATTTACAAGAAAGTTATTGGTCATTTTTTTAATAAAAAGTTATGACTACTTATTTAATGGGCATTTTTTCTTTTGTAAAGTTGATATTCTTTAATGGGTAATCATTATTTTTCTAAAAAATTAACTATTTAAAATTAAATATCACTATAAACATGGGTCTATTGTCAAATTTATTAGCCTTTCTTGGTGAGGTGGTCTATTGTCAAATTTATGTCATCAATCCATCTAGTTCAAGAATCGGTCTAAACATATGATTTGCCAATTGACTGAATGGTCAGATGATCAAAAATATTGAAAGTCAGGGTGATTAATGACTTGAAAAAGATTAAATTTGATATTAAACCCTAATAAACGATTATACAAAATTAAAGAATGATCTGTTATATTCAAGCAAGCAATAATATATGAGTAAATGGTTTTAACTATTAAACCATCAGAAAACCAACATACATTTGAATTGTAAAAAATGTAACCCTTTATACAGGTTGTCGTGTCGATTCCAGAAAAGCAAACTGGTCGGCATCCAAGTTATAAATACAAAGACTTTATTTCATGAATAAGGAGACAGCAGCCTTACATTGAGAAAGAGAGAGGCATATTTTGTATGCTTACCACAAACCATCTCCTTCTTCACTTTCATAATTTATGGAGCCAAAATTTTCAAATTCAATCAATTTCTCAGTTACCATTCATTTTTAAACTTTCAATATCCTTAAAAAAATTTCAAATTTAAATATCAGATGATATACCAATAGTGAATCTTATATATTTTTTATATCGTATTAATTGTTGTGGTACATAAGATCTGAATAAGAAGGTCTGAAGGATTAATTTGGCACAATCGAATATCAATCTAGATTCAGGATATACATTATCCAAATTGCTTCCTTAACTTATTGATTCAAAGATCAAGATAGGAGTTCTTTTTTTCACTATTATTTAAGATATAATTATAACATTTTCTAATATCATCATATTTAGGACTTAGATATCACCGGCTGAGTGTCAATAGTACTCGATGAATAAAGACTTTCACCATTTATTGGGGGATAATTTATACTAAATTATCTAAACATTTTGGTCATCTTCGTGAAATTAATCATAATCACAAAAGAGGGATATTAAAATTAGAAAACTTTTAATACGCAAGTATAATGCAGATAGAGAGAAGCAATCTAGAGTATAAAACTCTCATTATGCGCTGAATTTTAAAAATAATTGAGCTATTTTAAATTGATTGTATGCAATTTTATTTAATGAAAAAATGATAAATGCACCATATATTATTAACTTTTATTTTAGTGCAAAATTGTAACATTAATAACAAAAATTTGCTGCAATTAACCATGTTAACTGCGGCGACAAATTTTAAAAGCATTTAAGTTAAAATATATATTATTTTCAATTTTTAAATATCAGATTCAACAACATTTTTCACATAGAACAAAATTAGTATAAAAATAATAGTTAAGAATAATTTTTTTAAAAAAAAGTAGGAACAAATTTGATGGGTCTAATAATAAAAATTGATACTTTAGATCTGCTATGGCCTTTGTTGCGTCTATGGGTTCAGATTCTTTGGCGGATTAGGGAGCCTTCGGATATCGCGTCTGGATCGGATCTCGATAAGGTCCGACCTCCGCTCTCCTCAACCTGTGCCCTACACAACATAAACTACAAACAATAGGTTAGAGGTCAGCGGGATATTCTCTCACTGAAAATACTCCAACGCTCAAATTAATTATCTTTCGTAATAAACGGAGAGATGCAGGAGTGAATGTAGGATGCGGTGGAAAATGAAAGGATGCGTGAATGCAGTATTTGAGCGGTTTTGGGAGCTTAGGCTCCGCTAGATGCATAGCAGAGAATGGTTCACTAAGGTTGCTCGATGGAGGTTTTGAAGAATTAGGATTCGGGAGGACCAGAGATAGGGTAGAGATCGTGATCAGGGTCCGAAATTGGGATTCGAGAGAAGATCCCTCTCCTATTGAAGGAAAGAATATTTATAGGCCCCATGGTGGAGAACCTTGGGCACGGGAATCCCCGACATGTGGCAAGCCGGGATTCGCATGTTGTTGACCATTAGCGGTAGCCAACGGTGTCAGTTGTCACTTTATGGTAGCCCAGAGACTGTCGTCGGATACTGACCATGCTTGGTTTGGTGCTCACGCGCATATTGGCTCAGCGGCTGGGAAAGTCGATGTGCGTAGTGGTTTATAGCGTTGACCCTCTCCTCATTAGCCAGCATGCTTTGGACAGACTCCTGTCGCTTGCAGCTGCCTCAGCAAGTTGTAGTGGCGCGTTGATTTGTCGTTCCTCTAAGGCACCATGTGAGCTGTGTCCTTGGGCCTGCTGGGCTTCAGAGGGATTTTGGCTTGTTGCTCGATTGAGCTAGCATCTGTTCCACTTGGCCTTCCTTTTCCTGGCCCGCCTCTAAGTTGGACCGAACACTAGCCCCCCATGACTAGGACGGCCCAATGTCGTGGCCCAGCATGTCCATGGTGGGTCTAGCTAGCTATCCGCGTGGCCTTCCTTGAGATTCGCTCACTCTTGTCGCTTTATGGCGTCGCCCCTTCCCTATGCAAATATGAAGCCTTTTCAAGCGACGCAAGGATCGAAACTCTACTAGAAAGGATTCGTGTCTCGCAGTCTGAATTGGTATTAATGACTTTCCTATACCGTGATTGACGGCCATTGAGCTAGGCGCCCCCTGGGAACTCATTGGGCATTGGCACGACCATTAATTGAGGAGTTTCCCAGTGTGGAGATCTATGATTAGCCAATCTTTGAAGAAGTAATGTAAAGTCCTTAGCTTACCCCGCTTCCTGTGGAGATCCGTGAAAGAATCGGATGGACTTGTAAGAGATTTGGCGTTGCTATTTAAACCTGTCGTCATGCCCTTTCTGTGGGCGATTCCTCATCGTAATGAAAATGGTTCGGCCACTCCGTTGCTATCATATGCCTCCTTTTTGGCCAGCACTGACTCCAGCCGCTAGGGATGACGCATACTCTCTCATGGGGCTCTGCCCCTTCGAACGCGTTGTCGTCGTCTCCAACTGTGGCGAGTAGTCCACATATGCTACTGGGAAGGGGGTGGAACCCGGAGTCTCCGTGGGAAGCATGCGAGCAATTCGCAACCCCATCAGGACTTTGGCGCTAGATGCTTCTCCTTCTACTACGGCGAATCGGGTGCTCCTCCAGTGTTGGATTGGCATCGATGACGTTGGCTCAAGAGTGAGATCGGAGTTGGGGTGATGTTGTGTGATCATATTCCCCAAGCCGAGTCCCTCTGACGGCACCGCCATTCCGAGCATTTTGGTCCTTGCTATATTTTTACTTTTTATATTTTTGTTGTAACAAACCTTGTACTTTGTAAGAAGTTTCAATGAATAAAAGCAGTAACCTTTATCTTCATTTTTTATGTCATGAACTTCAGTCGTACACTAAAGGGTCCTAAGAGGCCACAAAACCATAGCTTTGTGCCAGGTGGCCCTGAAGCGGTCGTATGCGAACTTCAGCCCCATGCCTAAGGGCTCTAAGGGGCCACAAAACTCTGGCTCCTTGTCAGGCAACCCTCAAGCGATCGTAAACAAACTTCGGCCTTGTATCGAAAGGCCCTAAGCAGCCACAAGTCCCTGGCTCCGTACTAGGCGGCCCTAAAGTGATCGTATGCAAACTTCGACCCCACTCTAAAGGGCCCTAAACGGACACAAAACCCTGGCTCCATGCTAGGCGGCCATGAAGTGGTCATACGCGAACTTCGACCCCACGCCGGAGGGCCCTAAGCGGCCACAAAACCCTGACTTTCTTGCCAAGTGGCCCTCAAGAGGTCGTACGTGAACTTCAGCCCCGCGTCGAAGGGCCTTAAGCAGCCACAAAACCCTGGCTCCGTGTAAAGCGATCCAATGCGATGGAACCCGAACCTTGGTCCTGCACTGAGCGGCCCAGGCAGTCGAAGCACAAGGCGTGGAGGCTCCGTAAGTGCCTAATACAAGGCCATCATACCTTAGGGGGCTTAAGCGGCCAGCGTGCTACAACCTTTTCAGGAGGAGAGAGCACTTTCTGTCAACGATGGTCGTGGACTAGGACCATGTGCACGGGAGAGACGACGCCTTGAGCGGGGTTGAGTACCAAAATGGTACCATACGCACAAAGGTTTAAGACCCGGAGTCTGGCTGCTGTGGCCTGAAAACCAAGTTGGCTCTCGTGTACCTCAACCGAGCGTGTGACGACGTTTGCCATAATGGACCAAGGACCCCATTACGCGCCAGATGCGACGACATCCTCAGACGAATGAAACGTTCAATGCGAGAAGGCTCCAGATTTGAGCCTTGGCAACGATAGGTAAAGAGTTTAGCCGTAACCAGACAAACTGCAGAGCCAAAGAAGATAATAGGAAATTTGAAGTACCAAAAGCTGAAGGAAAAACACATTTCATTAAGCTCGTATGCTGAGTACTACAATGTCATAAGCGAGCAACAAAGAAGAAACTATGCAAAGGCTCCTGCTACTCTAAGGATCTGAAGGTCCATCTTCCTCCGAAAAGTCGGTCAGGTGGGATCCTGCAGAATCTCCGTCATTCCTCGAATCAAGGATCCCCACGGGAATGCCTGGGTATGCGGCGAGGATGATTCAATGACACAGGCGGATGCTGTCCGAGTATCTGGTCTCCAGGACTCAAGCCATTTCCTCCAGAGAATGGCGGACCCTAAGCCGTGGGGGCTTTGATTGCCTGGCTACCACCTCCATGCCCAGGGCCTCTAGCAACCCGACAGCCTCCTCCATAGGACTGGCTGAATTCGGCACCGCCAAGGGTGGCGGGACGATGGCGTGCTTTGGCTGCAACACCGTCTCCCTCTGACTGGCCTCCTGGAGCACCTCGGTGGGGGAAGCGTCGATGTCTCGCTCTGATGCACCGTCTTCCTCAACAGTAGCAGGATCCTAGAAGAATGTCTCAAGGGATGCCCCAGCCAATGAAACTGCAGCCTCCAGAACCTCTATAGGCTTTGGCGCCTGCCTTGGGCCATCCGTCTCTGCGACCTTAGTTGACTCCAGTGCTCGCTTCGACATGCCACAATCCATACGGGCTTCGGCACAGCCATCTCCACCTCCTCAATGACCATGACGGACGTTCCCTGCTGCTCAAGGTCAAAAAAGGGACTCAGTAATGACTCCCCACCGGAGACTAGCTCGACTGAGAGAATTCCGTACTCCGCCAATGCAAAGGTGTGAATTAGAGAACGCTTAGCCACTCCCACCAGTGACAACAACTCCTGCACCTACTCGAAGGTAGCAGCCCCAGCAGACACAACCGGCTCAACGACTAGCCTCAGTGATCTCTGCGTGGAGGTGCCTCTAGCAATCCTCAACCTCTTCAAGGGATCCCCCTCCTCATCTTCCGAGGAGGACCCTAGAGACAGTGACGAGCCACTCTCCCCGGGATCCTTCACAGAGTCGGGGTTCATCCCTGAAAGTGGAAGCTAGCGCGGGGAGATATCTATACCTAGTCCTCAAACTCTGCAAGATGAAAGATTAACTTCACCGAACTCGATCCAAACAGATTGGGATTGAGGCAAGCAAATACGCACAGGGTGACCACGTATCTAAGTGCATTAGGATGAAGCTGAGCAACAGGAACCCCCATCTTGTCAATAATCCTATACAAATAGACTAGCATCCAAAAGCGGAGCCCGCCTCTCAAATGGTGCTCGTAGATGGTGATGAAACCCTCGAAGGGCGCATTCACCCTTCCATCTTGGTCGGGGGAACGGTATGCCAATTCGCCTCGAATACTATACTTGGCCATCAAAGCCGTAACAACACTTATTGTCAAAACAAACTGGATGTCACCAACTATTTGACGAATCACACGAGAAGAAGGGAGATAGCTTTTCTTCTTGGCCATGGTCTTCTCAACTCAAGAAAACGCGAAGTGTGGAAAGTAGGGGAAGATGATGTTTAAATAGGCAACGCTTGGGAGCCGAAAAGGCATCGCGCGGGAAACGCAATGGCCACCCTGAATGATGGTCATGACACATGTTGATTTAGCAACGTGTCGTAAGTCTCTCGAAGTGGCTCATCATGGCCCCTGACAAACTGCCATCCCACCATCACTGCAGCTGTCTGCCAGAATCCTAATAGTCACGCCAGCATTTAATGCGGCGGTTCTGGCCATCTAAAATGGCAGCAGCTTTCCTTCCAGAGCGTGGAGCTGGAAGAAAGGACGAGTCGTTCACACATGGCAAATGGAAATAAATACATTGCTCAGATAGGTAATGAAAGTTTATTAAATATTTTCACTAATAAAGTTTCTTTACAAAGAAAAGTGACCAACGGCCGCCGGATACAATTACTCATCTCCTTTGGACTCTTAAGGATCAGAAGCCTCGAACTCCACTAACTCCGAGCGCGTTGTAGCGCTTGATTTCTAGGAGTCAAGATGGCTGACGCAGAAGCCTGATACTTCCAGAGAAGCTGTCCTCCGACTCAGCCGGATACTTTCATGGAATCTTCCCTCTAGCAAAGGAGCCAGCTCCTCCGGCTTGATTTTCGACCTCAGCTCCACCTCCTGCCTCTCGCGAGCGTTATGCAACTCCCTGAGCTGCGCCTGAATCCGCTCGAGCTCCTCTTGGAAAGCAACAATCCGGTTTCGAGCCCCCATGTAAGCGTCAGCCAGCTGTGACACTCTCACCTCGAACTCCGACCATGCTGGCTCGAAGAGTGTCGCACGTGCTCGTGCTTGCTCGGTCTTTCCTATGGCAACCTGCACGTTAGTTTCGATGTCTTCTACCGCCCTGAGGATGTGGCTAAGCGATGGGCGGGCGCCCCAGGCCATTGGTGCTGTGAGAAGGTGGATGCCCCGTCCAATTCGAAGCTCGATGGAGCCCTTAGGAATCTCGTTGGTCCGATGACAAAGATCTTCGAATGGTAGCCCTCCGCTACAGCCATAGGAGGAGCAGCCTCATTATGAATCCTTGAGTCCTACGCATCCCTCCCAAATTCATTGAAGGATGATTCAGATTCAGATTCAGAAGAAGAAGACGATCTCTCCATTAAAGTTGCCGTAATGAAGGAAATGGGAGAAAGACAACTGCAGAAAAATCTATGCCTTTAAGCGAGCAAGAGGTTTGAAATATGGATGGATTATTGGCATTTAAATAACCAAAATCCCCCCATGAAATGTTGTCGTCAGAATATTGGAGCGCGCATAGGTGACCAATGAGGTTCCCTCACCATCGCAACACTCTGAAATATCGCGTCTTTTTAAGGGAGGCCATTATGACGCAATAACCCCAGGGCTCCCTGCGCGATAAATGTGTTAGTAATCTTGTTCAATATGATAATCATCAGCGTCATTCCGCTCCCAAGGCAGAACGTGCCGAGAACTGGTTCCTTTCTTGGTCCTCCCATTGACGGTCCCTTCTCGGACACGAGGGACGAATGCCAACCAAGGCAACCGGCAGTCACCTGGTGTTCGGAACGAGCTAGTGCTTGGATGCGTACGGCGACGAGAGAGCCCAACGGCCCTTAAGTCACACCACAAATGACAGAAAAGAGAAATGCTCGGCGACATAAAAAATGAAGATAAATGCTATTGCTTTTATTTATTGAAACTTCTTACAAAGTACAAGATTTGCCACAACGAAAGTACAAAAAGTAAAAATATAGCAATGAGCAAAATGCTCGGAATGGCGGCGCCGCTAGAGGGACTCAGCTTGGGGAATATGATCACGCAACTTCACCCCAACTCCGATTCCGCTCCCAAGCCGACGTCGTCGATGTTGATCCAACACTGCGGGAGTACCTGAACTACTGCTGTAGAAAGAAAAGCATCTAGCGCCGAAGTCCCGATGGGGCTGTGACTTGCTCGCATGCTTCCCAGGGAGACTCCAGGTTCCACCCCCTTCTCAGGCAGCATATATGGACTAAAAGTCACGGTCGGGGACAACGACAATGGGTTTAAAGGGGCAGACCCCCATAAGAGGCATGCGCTGTCCCTAGCGGCTGGAGCCAGTGCTGGCCAAAAAGGAGGCATATGACAACAGCGGAGTGGCTGAACCATTCTCATTACGATGAGGAATCGCCCCCAGAAAGGGCATGATGACAAGTTTCAATAGCAACGCCAAATCTCTTGTAAGTCAATCCGATTCCTTCACAGATCCCCATAGGAAGCGGGACAAGCCAAAGACTTCGCATCACTTATTCGAAGATTGGTTAAGCATGGATCTCTTCGTTTGGGAACTCCTCAATTTATGGTCGT
The DNA here is from genome assembly GCA_028571085.2 of Nepenthes alata. Taxonomy (NCBI): domain Eukaryota; kingdom Viridiplantae; phylum Streptophyta; class Magnoliopsida; order Caryophyllales; family Nepenthaceae; genus Nepenthes; species Nepenthes alata. Next base: position 1,342 of record JAOVVI020017699.1, on the reverse strand, counting down.
GCCAGCGCCCGACGAGTTCCTAGGGGGGCACCTAGTTCAATGGACGTTAATCACGGAATAGGAAAGTCATCAATGCCAAGCCGGACTGCGAGATGCGAATCCTTCCCAACAGAGCTCTGAATTCCTGTGACGTCTAAAAAGACTGCATATTCGCATGGGGAAAGAGCGACGCCATAAAGAGACAAGAGCTAGCGCATCTCAAGGAAGGCCACGTGGATAGCCAGCTGGACTCTCAATGGACATGTCAGGCCACAACATTGGGCCGTCTCTAGGCATGAGAGGCTAGTGTTGGGTCCAACTCAAAGGCAGGCCCGGAAAAGGAAGGCCTAGTCCAAAAGACGCCCACCCGATCGAGCAGTAGGCCACAATCCCTTAAAAGCCCAGCAGGCCCAAGGACATAGCCCACGCAGCGCCTCATAGCAATGACCAATCAACATGACACTGCAGTCTGCTGAGGTAGCTGTAGGTGGCGTGAATCAGCCCAAAGCATGCTGGCCAATGATGAGAGGGTCAACACTACAAGCCGTTGCATATGCTGACTTGCCCAACTGCTGAGCCAATCTATGCGTGTGTACCAGACCAAGTATAGTCAGCACCTGACGACGATCTCCGCGCCACCACAATGTGACAATTGACACCGTTGGCTACCACTAGAGGTCAGTGACCGGCGAATCCTGACTTGCTACATGCTTGGAATTCCCACGCTCAAATTTTTTCACCATGGAGCCTATGAATATCCTTTCCTTTGATAGGAGAGGGATCTTCTCTCGAATCCTAATTCCGAACCCTGATCACGCTCACCACCCGATCTCTGGTCCTCCCAAATCTTGATTCCTCAAAACCTCAATCGAGCAACCTTAGTAAGCCACTCTCTATAGTGCATCCAGCGGAGCCTAGCCTCTCGAAACCGCTCAAATACTACATTCATGCATCCTTTCATTCCCCACCGCATCCTACATTAACTCCTACATCTCTTTGTTTATTGCGAAAGATAATTAATTTGAGCGTCAGAGTATTTTCGGTGGGAGAACATCCCGTCGACCTCTCGTTTGTAGTTTGTGTTGTGCAGGGATCAAGTTGAGGAGAACGAAGGCCGGACCCGATCGAGATCCGACCCAGATGTGGTATTCGAAGGCTCCCTAATCCGTCAAATAATCTAGACCTAGAAACGCAACAGCCTTAGATAGTCCAAATTTGAATATAGAAGATCCAACGATGAAATGCTAGAGTGCCTAAATAGCCAATGTTTAAGATGTCCAAGTATCAAGATATTCAAATTGTGACTATAGTACTTTAAAGCCATTAAAATAACAATAACCATGCGAAACAACTAGTATGAGAG
>JAOVVI020017698.1:0-10542 GCA_028571085.2 Nepenthes alata | reverse complement strand
ATTATTTGATGTGTACCTGATTCGAACTTCGAACGGATTCGGATTCGTCTAGATCGTTGACCTGGTTCCGTTTCGTGAGCGCGAATCCGGCACACCACTAAAAAGCACAGGACGTCAGTGTGTCGGCGGAAAGTTGTTCCACCGAAAATACTCCGACGTTCAAGTTAGTAAATAGCCTTCAATGACGAGAAGGTAACAGAAACTGTAAGAGAGAGTAGGAAAAGAGAACAAGAGCGAGTGGATCTCCAGATGTAAGAGAGGCCAAAAGCCGTCATCTTGGATCTGGAGGGTGGAAGACAGTGAACGGTCGTCAGTAGCGCGTTGTTGTCTTAGGAGTTTTTTGGGAGCTCCAGGAGAGAGATGAAGATCATCTCTGTGGTCAGTAATCGAGTTTGTAAGAGTTTGCGTGTGTTCTTTCGTAACTGAAAGCGTATGCAACTGAAAGTATCTTTGGAAGCATAAAGTAGAGCGTGAAAGAGAGCCTGCATTGAATGATGATTCAATGGCTTACTTATGAACGAGAGGGTGATCTTCCTTCTTTGGAAGGAGCGATCCCCTCTGTGAACATTGGCTGGCTTGCCTTCTCGAGCAGATGGCAGTTGCCAAGTTGAGTGTGATAGCTTCCTTCCGATGCGGCCAATAGCTTTCCAAACCGACAACCTTCCTTCTGTGTATATTATCGTTGGAGAGCCCAGTTGACAAGGAATTAGAAAAATTCGGAGCCTTCCTTATGTGAAAGGCACCAGTTTTGTCAATGTCCATTTTGGGTGCCAGCTGGGATCGTGGGAGAAGCCTAGGAAGCCGTTGTTAGCCACCTGATGGATTGTGGGCTCAAACGGATCAGGCCAATTACTGTATAAAAGTTTCTTTGGGCCCGACATGTAAAATTCGGATGGTCAACATTAAGTTGACCGTCTACGAGCGAGTTGACCGCCCAGACGGTCAACACCAACGTTGACCGTCCTGGGCTTCTCAGCTTCTGGGCCCATTCTCTGAAGGGGCCGTCAAAGTGTTGACCGTCCCTTTTGGGCTTCCGTTGACTTTTTTTAGGCCAGTCCAATATTGGTATACCCATCACTAGCCCCCCATGCTAATGGTCAGATTTTTGGCCTCCGGTATATCCATGATGGGATACCTCTTATTGCTTCTTGGGTGTCTGAGGACCCCGTAGACCTTCATGAGAGGTGTAGAAGAGAGTTTGGTCAAAATTATTGACCGTCCTCATCAATTCCAGAATTCTTGATCGTCTTGGCCAATTCTGTAAGAGTCTTGCTGACGGATGTGTGGCCATTAGCCGATTTTTCTAGCAGAAAATGACGTGTCTCCCTTTGGCTAGGTGGATATCCTAACTATTAATGCGTCAGAGATCCGCCTTTTGCACGGCCAAATAGGGAGGCGACACGTGGCAGGCCTGACGGCGTCTTCAATGAGGGATTTTGTACTTGGCGCTTAAATTTGCTTTCCAAACTTTAAAATCGTTCACGCCATCAGACCTTCGTCTACTTCTCTCCCGTTCTTGAGAGACGTTTTTTAGAAAACCTAACTTTCGGTGCAACCATGGCTTCCGTTGTTGATTTTGCCTCCGTTCTAAGAGAAAACGACATCAAAGCTCTGTGCGTCGAATTTAATATTCCGAAGGAGATTTCCTAGAGGGTTTTAGGCAAGGACGACAGGGCTTATGCTCCACCGAAGGGGCACATTACTATTTTTGAGGCCCACCTGAGAAGCGGCCTTCGTATCTCGCTGCCGGACGACCTAGAGTCCATTCTGAAGGCTTTTCACGTCCCCATCTCTCAGCTCCATGCCAACGCTGTGAGGTATCTCTGTACCATGTGTATTTTCTATCGAAAGCGTGGCAAGAGGCTTAAGATGTCGAGGGTTATGATTTTGTTTAAGATAAGCCAATGAGGAGAGTGGACGTCGCTCGTTCCCTACCCTGGCCTGAAAATAAATAAGGCCATTCACGACTCTTTGAAGAACTAGAAGAACCGGTTCTTTTTTGTGACGGTGGGGGTGGACTGGCCCCTTGCGAAGGACTGGGGCCAGGTTCTGGAGGCATACTTTGGTACGCCATCTACGGCGAAGTATGCAGCCTATGAATGGCTAACTAAGGCCATCCATGTCAATCCCGATGAGTTCAAGAGGAATTTCTTAGTTTCCGAGGAGGAAACCAAGAAAGTGAACTAGGGACCGCCTTCCTTGGTTCACAAACCAATGCCACCAGTGAGGATGATGAACCCTGAAGACTCCAAGGGTGTAATCATCCGAATGAGACATACGAACGAAGGGTTTATCGGCCCATTGCCTCATAAGGTGTTGGATACGCCTTTATCGTCTTTATCGCGTGTTGATTATGTGGCTGCCGGGATCTGCTGTGGATCCGACAGTACTGCGGGCGTGGAGAAGACCTTCGAGGACTGGCCGGCGAAGGCAGAAGGAGTCATCCTTGCCCAGCCCGCAACGAGAGTGGTTCCTGGTGTTGCCTGGATGGAATCTTCAGATGAGCCAGCTTGTGATCTGGCAGAGGCCTCGCGGACTTTGGTTGTGGAACCAACAGTGGGGGCTGACCTTCCAGCAGCTGCTCGAGAGGCTTCCAGAGGAGATCCTGCGATAGCTACTCTAGAGGCTGGGGAGAGGAGCCTGTTATAGCTGCTCCAGAGGCTGCTAGAGAGGGGCACGCCCCTGCCGTGGCTGAAACTGATGAGTTCTTGGACCGCATTTTGGATGAGGCAGCGGAGAGCCTGGCTCGAGAGGATGCTCCTGGTCAACCGCCACCTGGTCCACTGCCAGCTGGGCCAGGCCTAGAGTCTAGGCCTAAGAGGCATTCGAGGAAGATTTATGAGATATAATTTCTATGACGGCCTTCCTGCGTTCCTTTCTTTCTTGTGTTAATGACTCACATTTTGTTTTTTCCTTGTGCAGTCGAGGAGGCTGATCTCCGCATTCTCCCGGGAGGTGGAACAATACGATCACATAATTGCTGATAGGGATGTAGAGATCGCCTGGCTGGACGCCGAACTGGTCGCTTCAGCAGGGGAGCATCGCGAGGAGACTGCTGTCCTGGCGGGAATAGAGGCAGAGATCGCTAGCTTAAGAGCTGAGAATGCCAATTTGAAAGAGGTGGAAGACCAGAGCACGGCAAGCAAGAAGCGGCTTGCAGATCGGATATCCACCCTGGAGAACGAGCTAGGCCTCCGGATTTTCCCCCATGAAGTCGCGGGCATGCTGCATGCCTGGATGTTTGAGGGGTCCAGGTCTGTCGGCGTCTTGCGAGGCTGATCAGTCCTAACTTGCCTGTTCAGTACTTTTATTTAGAAAACCGTGGGGTGCAGCGTAAGGAAGACCTCATGGAGGAGCCCCTGGAGAGCTAGAGGTGGCCGCCGCCTCCTTAGCCTTTTGTATCTCCTCCTGCTTGTAATTTTGCGATTTTGTATTTGTGAAAATTGTAACATATTAATAAAATGGAATTTTTTTTCAATCCGGTGTCCATTGTCTTTACTGCCTTGTGTTTGTATGCGTTGTTACACTGGGCGGCCAACTTGGTTGGCCAGCATCAGTTGTTGGGCTACCTAAGGAGCTAAGTCCTTAGGCGCGGCAGGTGGTTGTGCTAACCAGCCTGGTGGCGCTGCCCAAGTGATGACTTGAGCAGCCAGCGTTGGAGAAGTAGCGCTTCTCCCTTCGACCGCCGTTGACTGATCATGCTACCTCCTCGTGAAGGAGGTCGTTGCATGTACTGCGTAAGCCCCCTAAGGTTTTCGACCGCTCATGGGTCACCTGGATGACCAGGGTTTAGACCGCTCATGGGTCACTTGGATGACCAAGGTTTAGACCGCTCATGGGCCACCTGGATGACCACGGTATAGACCGCTTATGGGCCACTTGGATGACCAAGGTTTAGACCGCTCATGGGCCACATGGATGACCCGGGTTTAGACCGCTTATGGACCACTTGGATGACTGAGGTTTAGACCGCTTGTGGGCTACCTGGATAACCAGGGTTTAGACCGCTTAAGGGCCACCTGGATGACTAGGGTTTAACAAGAGGGTGAAGACCCTTTCGACTTAGGGGCAGTCTAGGTCGGATAACCTGCAAGGCAAATAATGCACATACACATAGAGGGGATGCTAAGTAAACACTTATTTTTACAAATTAAAATAAGCATGCGAGTGCACATAAGGATGCACCTTACTGGAAGCAGCGCCGAAGGTGGGTCGCGTTCCATATTCGTGGAACCAGTTTCTCGTCATAGCCTCGAAGTTTGTATGCTCCGTTTCGCAGGACGACAGAGACAAGGAAAGGTCCCTCCCAGTTTGGAGAGAGCTTGTTGCGGCCAGCCAGCTTGCCCGTGGCTTCGATGCCTCGTAGGACCAGGTCTTCCACATCAAATTATCGCGCCTTAACCTTTTTATTATAGTATCGGGCAACTCGATATTGGTAGGCTGCTCTTCGTACTCTGGCAGCGTCATGGGCTTCCTCCAACAAGTCTAAGTGCTCCATTATTTTTTGGGAGTTTATCAGTGGGTCGAAGGACTCCACCCTGAGACTTGGAAGCCCAATTTTGACCAAAATTACCGTTTCATTCCCATAACATAGGTTGAAGGGCATCTTGTGCTTTGGTTCCTTCGGGGTTGTTCAATAAGACCAGAGAACGGAAGGGAGCTCGTCATCCCACGAGCCCCCTGCGTCCTCCAGCTTAGTCTTTAACCCGTGGAGTAGCGTACGGTTTGTGACCTTCACCTGCCCGTTGGCTTGGGGGTATGCCATCAAAGTGTGGACCAGCTTCATGCTAAGGCTGGTGCAATACTTGGTGAAGCGCTTCCCAGAGAATTGGGTCTCGTTGTCAGTCACAATGACCTCGGGGACACTGAACCTACCGACGATGCTCTGGCGGAGGAATTTCAGGGCATTATGTTCTATTATCTTGGCCAGTGGGATATCCTCGACCCACTTGGTGAAGTAGTCGATACCCACAATGATGAATTTCCTTTGCCCCGTGGCAATGGGAAATGGGCCGAGAAGATCGAGCCCCCATTGTGTGAAAGGTTGAGGCACCTGAAGGGTTTTAGGTCCGCAGTTCGCTGGCGGTGAAGGTTACTGTGAAGCTAGCAGCTTTCACACCTCTTCACGAATTCCAGCGCATTTTTTTCATCAAGGGCCAGTAATAACCCTAGCACATGACCTTGAAGGCCAGATATTTTCCGCCAATGTGCGACCCGCAGATTCTGAGGTGAACTTTGCCTAGGACGTAGTCTGCCCATCGGGAGTTAGACAGCGGAGGTATGGGGTCGAGTAACCGTGGCGATACAGCCGTCCATCAACCATAGTGTACCAGCCGACTGTCTTTTTGACCCGCTTGGCTTTCTCCACATCCTCTGGGAGTGATCCGTCCGCCAAGTAGTTAAGAAAAGGCGGCATCCAATTTTTCATTTCGAAAATGTGTATGGCCTCTCGCTTCTTGACGCTGGGAGCATTTAGGATCTCCCGCATGTCCCTCGAATATTATTCTGGGTTCTTGACTGTAGCGACTTTGGCCAGCTGGTCCGCCTTCTAATTTTCAGATCGAGAAATATGAACCAGGGTTAGCTGGTCGAAATCCTGGATGACCTCCATTGGTTTTTCCAAGTACTTAGCCAAAAGAGGGTTATTTGTCTCGAAGCCCCCGTTAACCTAGTTAATGATGAGCTCAAAGTCGCTATAAACCGTCAGTCTCCTGGCGGAGCACTCTCTGGCCAGTCATAGGCCGGCTAGCAGGGTTTCATACTCGACAACGTTATTGGTTGTCGAGAAATTGAGTCTAAGTGAGTATTTCACTTCAAACCTGTCGAAAGTTACAAGGATAACTCTAGTGCCACTTCTCGTGTCCGTAGATGATCCATCTACGTGGAATATCCATTCCGAGACTCCGACAAGTAGTTACACGTTCTCTTTGAGTTGTTCCTCGAGGACTAGGGTTGTAGTCTCGAAAACAAAGTCAGCCAACGCGTGTGCCTTCACAGTAGGCCTGGGCTGAAATTCGATGTCGAACTCATCCAACTTGATAGCCCATTTAACTAACTGTCTGAAAAAATTGGGTTTCTGGAGTATGATTTTTAGGGGTTAGTTTGTGAGGACCACTATCCGGTGGGCCTGGAAGTATGGCCTTAGCTTTCACGTGGAGAATATTAGCACCAAGGTCAATTTTTCTGCATGCGAGTATCGGGGTTCTGGGCCGGTCAACGTTTTGCTCACGTAGTAGACCAGCCGCTGAGCGTCTGAATCCTGACGTACAAGGATGAAACTGAGTGATATTTCTGACACCGCTAAGTAGAGGTACAACTCTTCTCCGCCCTTAGGTGATACCAACAATGGTGGGCTGGCCAGTTACCGTTTTAATTCCTCGAAAGTAGTCTGACAGTCCACCGTCCATTGGAATCCGTTGGACTTTGTTCCTCTAAGGGCCTTGAAAAGGGGTTGGTACTTGTCACCAAACTTTGCAAGGAAGCGGGACAAGGCTGCCAGCCATCCAGTCATCCGTTGGATGACCTTTACATTTTGTGGCGACGCCATGTTGGCGAGTGCCTTTATCTTCTCTGGGTTTTCCTTGATCCCTCGTTGGGAGACGATGAAACCTAAAAATTTACCAGAAGCCACTCCGAAGACACACTTAGCTGAGTTCAGCTTCATGTGGTACTTACGGAGCACCTTGAATGACGATTCCAAGTCGCGGATGTGGTTGCCGATGACCTTGTTCTTAACGAGGATGTTGTCGATGTTGACCTCCATGTTGCGACCAATCTATTTTTCAAACATTCTGTTGACCAACCGCTGGTAAGTCGCTCCAGCGTTCTTAAGCTTAAAAGGCATTACGTTGTAGCAGTAAGTGCCTTGATCAGTCATGAACGAAGTGTGCTCTTTATCCTCCAGACTCATCCGGATCTGGTTGTAACCTGAATAGGCGTCCATGAAGCTGAACAGCTCATGTCCGACCGTTGAGTCAACCAGTAGGTTGATCCTGGGCAAGGAAAAATTGTCATTGGGACAGGCCTTGTTAACGTCGATAAAATCAATATACATTTGTAATTTTTTTTTGTTTTTCTTTACTAGAACGATATTAGAGAGCTAGTCCGGATTTTGGACTTCTCTAATGAAACTTGTGTCCAGCAGCTTCTTCACCTCCTCTCAGATGGTAATCAGCTTTTCAATGGAGTGGCTTCTCCACCTTTGCCTAATGGGATTTCTACCGGAGTCAAGCCCCAACTTATGAACCATCACTTCTGATGGGATCCCAGGCATGTCTGCTGGTGTCCAAGTAAAAAAGTTAGCGTTTCTTCACAGGAACACAATCAGCTCATCGTGCAGTGGCCTGGTGAGTGAGCCACTGATCTGTACACACTTATCCGGCTCCTCCGGGTCCAATAGGATTAGATCTGTGGCTTCACTGGGCTGTGCTTATTGGAGGGTTGTCTCGTCCCGATGGTTGAGTTCCCCAACTGTTTGAGTGTTGCCGCTTTGGGCAATCTGGGACATGTAACAGGTTCGCCGAGTAACCTGGTTGCCCAGAATCTCCCCGACACCGTAGGGTGTCGAAAACTTTATTTTAAGGTGCAGAATTGAGGTAATTTTCCCGAATGCTGTTAAGTAGGGCCTGCCCAGTATAGCGTTGTATACTGAGGGTAGGTCGACCACCAGGAAGGTGAGGACCCGACTTGCTGTTTTTTGGTGTGTGCCCAAGTTGACATTCAACTGGATGGTCCCTTGTACGGACACGGGCTCGTTATCAAGGCCGTATAGTGGGCCGTCGGTAGATTTTAGTTTGTTCTTTTTTAAGCCTAATCTGAAGAAAGCATCCAAGTAAAGTAAATCATGAGAACTACCATTATCAATAAACACTCGTTTCAGTTGGTAGTCTACACTACCGTCCGAAACGAGTGCGGATACAACGAGCGGATCAGCATGGGGGGACGCTACATGTGCTAAGTCATCATCACTAAAGTTGATGGTGTTGTCTGCCATGCGCTGCTTCTTCCTCCCAGTCTGCTACTCCTCGCTGCTAGATGGGTTTTTAGCAGGTCGGGTGGTGATTATGCTGACCACCCCTGCTATAACCCAATTTCTGGGAGGAGTCTGCTCCTGCCCCTCTCCTTCAGTTGCTCCAGTACTCCGGACGTACTTGCTGTGGTGTCTTCTGTGAACCAGCTCCTTAATCTCTCTCTGCATAGTCTTGTTGTCCTCTGTTGCAAGCCCAACAGAGCGGTGAAAATCACAGTACTTGGACTGATTTTTTGAGTCCTTTTCCAGGGGTTTTGGCCACTTCAAGAATTTTTTCCTGCGTATCTGCATGAGAACATTGGACCGAGTGTCCGTCAACAGTGTAAAACTGGTGGGCCCGTAGTCTCTACATTTCGGGGCCCAGACCGGCGTTGCTTCTGGCGGGAGTGTTCTCCGCCACTGAACTTCCTCTTCCCTTCTCCAGGGAAAGATTGAGGCTGATCCGCCCGCTCGGGGCATTTTTCCTCGTTAGCCTCTTTAGCCGTAGCGTAAGCCCGTGTGATGGACTCCGCTTCTCGGAAGGTCAGGGGATTCTTATGGGCCAGATGCTTAAAGAAATCCCCGTACGTAAGTGCGGAGATAAAATAGCCCACTTTTATCTCTTCTATGATCCTGGTAATCCGTCTGGCTTCCGCCATGAAATGGTCCAGGAATCACCGTGCATTTTCTCCCGATTTTTGCTTGATATGGGAGAGATGCCAAGGCTGCTTCTCTTCCCGTCGGCTCGATGCGTACTGAGCCAGGAAGAGATCCGTGAGGTCACGAAAACCGTCGATAGTGCCTGAAGGGAGATGATGGAACCAGATTCGGGCGTCCCTCTTCAGGGTGAGTGAAAAACAGTTACAAATTGTAAAGTCATCCAGCCATTGTAGACTCAGATGGATGCGGAAGTGATCCAGGTGGTCAATCGGATAACTGCTATCATAGTACGAGTCAAGGGATGGCATCTTGAACTTCGTGGGGAGTGGGCGGCTCAGGATCTCCACTGTGAAAGGAGATCGATCCAAATCAATAGCGCGCTCCTCGTCCTGGAACACGCGGTTCCAGATTTTATCCACTTGTGGATCCGCGCGAGTGGCGTTTGTTGATCGTTTGGAGGTGAGGTAGGCCCTCAACTCCAACTTATCCCTGGAGGGTCCAACAGTCGGCTGGCTGCTGCCTCCAGCAGATCTGGCGGTCTTGGAAGCTTGCTCCTGGACGGCGTTGCTGTCTTCTACACGAGAGTATCGAGAATTTTTTCTTTGTTGACTCTCTCTCGGGGACGAGCTCCCGGAGTGTTCTTCTGGACTGTTTGGCCAGGAACGCGGGAGGACGCTGGAGCTAAATTATTCCCAACTTTCTCGGGCATTTTAGGCGGCATCTTTTTTCTCTCACCACCTCTTTTGGTGGCCGGTGTAGGGATGGCTGCTGGAGGAGCCACCTCCATTCTCTGCTCGTTCTGAGAGGCATAGTACTTGGAGCAGACGCGTGTTGGCCTGCATTTGCTCCATCAGTTGTTGAGAGTAAGGCGGTGGGACTCTGGCTTTAGCCCCATTGACCACGGCACCAGCAGTGTGGTCCTAGTGGGGTTAGCAGCATCTCTAGCGGGATTGCTAGTTTGGCCTCTCGTATTCACCATTGTAGAATCAGAAGGTGAAGAGAGCGTTGTGGAAATTAGTTGTTGGCTTTTGTAAGCATTTCCCATAGACGGCGCCAATGATGCATACCTAGATCCAAACTACGAACGGATTCGGATTTGTCTGGATGGTTGAACTGGTTCCGTTCCTTGAGCGCGAATCCTGCACACCACTAAAAAGCATAGGAGGTCAGCGTGTCGGCGGAAAGTTATCCTACCGAAGATACTCCGACGCTCAAGTTAGTAAATTTTTTTCGATGATCGAACGGTAATAGAAAATTGAGAATCAAGAGGGAAAGAGAACAGGAGTGTGTTTATCTAGATGAAAGAGAGGCGAAAGCCGTCCTCTTGAATCTGGATGGTGGGGTGGCAGTGAACGGCTATTAGAAGCGCGTTGTTGCCTTAGGAGTTTTTGGAAAATCTCAGCAGAGAGATGAGGATGGTCTCTGTTAGGGTTTCGTGCGTGTGTTTTGTCTCACAAGAAGCGTATGCAATTCAGAGTATCGCTGAAAGCTTGATTCAGAGTCTAAAAAAGAGCGTGACAGATAGCGTCTGCGTTTGTTAGTGTGGTTGAAAGCGTGCCTTGAATAATAATTTAATGGCTTATTTATGATTGAGAGGGCGATCTTCCTTCTTTGGAAGAAATGATCCCCTCCGTGCTCTTTGGCTGGCTTGCCTTCTGGAGCAGATAACAGTTGCCAAGCTGAGCGTGATAGTTTCCTTCTAAGGGGGCCAACAACTTTCCAAGTCGGTCACCTTCCTTCTGAGCATGTTACCATTGGAGAGCCCCAATTGGTAAGGAATTGAGAAAATTTAGTGCCTTCCTTATGTGAAGGGCGCTAATTTTATCAATGTCCATTTTGGGTGCCGGCTAGGATCGTGAAAGATGCTTGGAAAG
>JAOVVI020017695.1:0-10543 GCA_028571085.2 Nepenthes alata | reverse complement strand
CTTTACTTCGATATCACGATCGATCATAAAAAGATAATACACAATCATACACAGGATTCAAATAAATCATCATGTTACCGGTGGCTTCGACACTAACCCAATCAACACAACGTCGGACTTTAAGAAACGAATAATACCTGTATAATACAATATTTTAATATATAACAATCTACGAAAGTAAATAAATATCCATAAATTTGACTGAATAAAAACCAAAATTATCGACGATGCCAATCTAACATCAATCAATGGGCAATTATAATATTAACCACATTAACCATTGTTTGAAAGTATTAAACAATATTGAACACCAATAAAGTACTAAACTAAGCTATTTATATTAGCTCGATTTTCTCAATTTTATTTGCCTGGCAATAACTTGTATATTTTATCTGAGGAGGTTAGTAAAAATAGTAAGGAATGAATCAAATATTCAGTAAGACATTATATATTAACAAACATATACATATCTTTGCATTAAAAATATAATGGGAGGATCGATGTATCAAAATTCAATGATATGCCGTGAAATTTTATAACAATGCATGTTCATCTTATTGCAGATTTCCAACTTATTTTTATCATGTTCATTCTTGATTTTAGCCATGAAAATATTCTTAATTCTTATTTTTCTTTAGGGATTGGGGTCAATAAGCCTTAACGGTTAAAGGAGCAAAAAATTGAATACCAAGTTGTGTATACTTTTACACAATAAAAAACCATAAATTTCTATTCAAGACGCAAAAGTGGGCCGACTATATATAACCCTATAAATGGGATCAGATGTCATTTTTTAACCCTGCAGTTATATAAGGTCGGATATCGATATACCCCTATTGGGTCCCATGACCTGGCCCACGAAGCATGTCCAAGCCCATGAAGAAAATCGCAGCCTGCGAAGGATCAAAAGGCCCACGTGAGAGAATCAGCCCAGCCCAAGGGTCGAAAGGCGGGAACCCGTGCTGGCGGAAGACAACGGAAACCTGCAACGCATTTAATGCGTCGCCGGAACAGGTGGAAGAGGACGGTAAGGCTAGCCAATAGAGGAGCGGCTGATACAGGATCAACGACGCTCGCTGCCGTCTGCAGGCAGCCAACCAATCCCCTCTCAGAGGGAAATCGGGCGTGACCGGCAACGCTCAGAGGCGTGCCGTCCACCGCAAAAGGACAATCGGCATGACTGGTGGTCCACAACAGTGACTGGCGGTGCAGTAGCCCTGGTAACGGGCATTCTGGCACCCAAGGGTCCAACAGGGCGAGGCCTATAAGAGCCCACGCGCCCCACCAAGGAAGGGATCTTCTTCCTTTTCTTCTTCTTCTCCTTCTGAAATCCGAGATCTGGATATTTATCCTCGGGGGGAGAAATTTGATCCTAAGTCAAACTTGATCAGCTCTGAGCTTCAGCTTGCTCCGCTCAAACCCGAGAAAGGGACGAGTGGAAACTGAGTACTAAACTCATTTCCGACGACTGATAACAAGCTCACGAGAATTCATCCCACGTCTATTCAGACTACGGGAAAAGTCAGCCACCCATTGCGGTGCACCAAGGGAGCCAGACCTTCCATAACCTGCTCACTACACACCCATTCCATAACACGCGCATCTCTTACGCTTTCACAGCATACATCCACGCACCGCTCTTAGCGTGCGCCATTTCCGTTCATTGCGGGAATTCGCTGACTTGAGCGTCGGAGTGACCTCGGTGGGAGAAATCCTGCCGGACCCCTGACCTCTTGTTGTTGTTTGTGTTGTGCAAGTCCAGGTTCACAGAGACGGAGACCGGACCCTTCGATCGATGCCGCCACGTGCCAAGGAATCCGAAGGCTCCCTAATCCGTACGGTAACCGCGGACTCGGGACGCAAAAACCCCCATCATGATTATTTATTTTCATGTACATCTTATTGCGGAAACTTAGTCATGATATTTTAATATGTGGAATGGTAAATTAGCACGTGGTGCAGAAATTTCAGCATATAGGGTAAGGAATCAGCTTTAATGCATAGGAAAACACAGGAATTAATTATACTTGATTTCTTCCACAATTACATTTTGTGTATGTGTAATTTCATGCAGTAAATTCATATTAGTGTAGCAAAATTTCAGCATGCCATTTTACAGAAATCAGTATAAAAAATAAGCTCATGTACATTGAAAATTTAGTTCATGCAGGTCAAATTACATATATTTTCCAACTTATACAAGATGCATATATAATAATTTAAAGTATATGTGAGCTACTGCATGAATTTGAGGCATGAGAAATTCAGAATTCAACAAAAATTACAGTAAAATAGTATAAAATTTGCAGAAAATTAATGTAGGCCATACAGTGAGAAAATCTAACGGTAGGTGCAAAAATTAGTCGTTATATAGGTCCTCCTTAAGTTTCCAAAATATATATTTAACAACTTCTAATTATATAAGATTATTATTTATAAAATTCAGCATGTAAGTGTAGAAATTCAGCAAAAATTATAGGAAGTCAGTAACCCAATGTTTTTAACAGATTTTTTGTAATATTTTGGATCCCCATTTAGATTATTTTAATATTTATTGAGATTTTAGGTATTTTGAATGTTGTAAAAATAAATTAAAACATTATAAAATTTTAAAAAATGATCGGAATTATTAAGTGGCGCCTGGAGCTCCCCCGTGTTGTTGTCCAAATACCGATTGGGGTTTGAAAATAAAAGAAAAGTAAAATAAAAAATATAAATATAGTAATAATAATAATATAAAAAAGAAAAGAAAAAAAATGAGGAAAGAGAGGAAGAAGAGGAGAGAGAATGGGGGGTTAGGGTTTCGCGTAGAGGAAGGAGGAGGAGAGAGAGGGAGAGGGAGAAAAGGACATGGGAGATCGGTGGCGTGCTGGTGGTCATCGGTGGTGAGCTGTGATGCGGCGCGAGCTGAGGCGATGGTGACACGGCGCGGGAGGAGAGAAGTTGCACAAGGAGAGAGAGGAGGCGACATCGCAACGATGCAGGTGCCGGCAGGGTGATGCCGAGAAGGCCGATGACGACCATGCAAGGCAGCAGCGGTTGCGGGTGGCAGCGACGCGCGGAGGAGAGAGAGGGTGCGACAAAGGAGAGAGAATCACCTAATTCGGGACATCTTTTTTTCAAATCTGTAGAGTATAATGTTAAGACAAGTATCATCTACTCATATTCTTGATCTGATTTAATATCTGATATATTTTGACTACTATTAGAGATTTTACTAACATGTATATATTTTTATATACACCCAATTTATTAATTATATACATGCATGTATATTTTACTGGTTGTGCGATGGTTATACACTGGTATTTATGATTTGGAGGGTTTCTGAATACCCGGACGGTATATATGTATATTTGTATATCTGTATGTTGTGAAACCATGAATCAAACCATGCATCGGTCTACACGCATGCTGCCAGGGGTAGGGTCACTACGGGACCATGACGGTTTGAGACCCAATAGGTCATTATATGTGATCCGAGGCTTGAGATATTGGTACCGCTTTTGACGGAGAGGCTTTGTCCCGACATGGACGTATGTGACATATTATCTCACTTTCGCTTGCAGGAAGGTTAGATGTTTAATAGCTGACCTGCCCCACTGTATATTTAAATGAGAACTATCGTAAGGAATTAATGAAATAATATATTTGGACGTCCTAATATATAACAAAAATTTAATATTGAACCCAAAGTCGCAGTCAGTAAAATATAGTGAGTGAAGTCCTAATCTATGGGAGATAGAGTATATGGATGGCCTTGAGCTATTGGCCTAAACCGTAACCGAGCCTTAAACTGCTGGCTTGAATCGTAACCGATATAGCCGTGGTTATCGGACAAAAGTAACCATTCCACAAATTGGTAGTATTTATCTTTAGTTATCCGATTTCGTGCATGCTTTGTATTTCTGCATATAGTACGTGGACTACTATTTGAGATACGTGGTTTGGCCATTGGATAGACGATAGGAATGTCTCGTACGTATTGATGTGTTAAGTCACGAAACATATTTTAAATTTATATGTTTTGGTTCCGATTTCTTTGATTTCAGCATATGATATATGAGATTTGGATCCGAACGATGGTATGTGTCCCACATGAATGTGGTGATGGTCGCGATTATATAATATCACCTCGAATCATATGATATGATATTATCTATGAGATTTGATCGGTTCGTTATTTATTATGATTATATCCTAGATGGACTATTTGATACGGACAATGATTTAGTATAAAATATCACATCGATTTTTAGGGATTTCATGGACCTTATATTTTATATTTTACACGGTTATGATGTGTTATCTATTCTCTCTGATTTATATGCACTGGTTATATATATATGATATTTGTTAAATTTTAGGCTCACGTGTTCATATTTTATCCCTTCAAACTAATGACTTGGATATGCTTGTAGTGTTTGGACGTTATCTGATGTGACAGATATTTATCGATGAGTAGAGATGTTCATATTGGTTATATTTTAGATTTCAGGAATATATTATGATTCCGTTTTTGATTGGATGAGGGCCTTAATCAATGTATGTAATATATTAGAGTTATAGTATTATATTGATGAGTTGTTATATTTGAATACCTCAATTGTGATTTTGGATAGCAGGTCATATATTATATTATCCGGATTTATATTCGATGAGATCTTGTGCAAATATTTTTTATATTGTATATGTTTTGATTGTTACACCCGGATTAAATTTTTATGATTGATGAAAATATTGTTATTAATTTTATTTTTGACATGCGTATATTATGTTTCTAGGTCATAACATTTTCAATTTAATTAAATTTTCAACATACAAGGCCGAATTTATTAAATTTCTTGACATGCATGGTGTAATTTCACGAAATATAAGCATGATTAATTATTAAATTAAGTTTTCAGTACATGCGTGAAGTTAGAACACAAAAATTATGTTCATAATATACTAAACTTAAGCATGAGTTTTTGTGAAATTATTTTATAAAATCATGGAATATGGACATGCATGCTCCAAATATATATACTGAAATCAAAATTATGGCTTGGTTGAGTATTAGAATAAGAATACTCAGAAGAAATTGGTAAAAAATAGTAACAGGGAAAGAAAGAATTTAGAGTGCACTTACCTTAATTTAAATTTATTTAAATTCTAATTTGGATCACCTCAAATTTGAGTTTCTTGGCTTTCTCTATTTTCTTTTCTCACTTTTCCTTGACTCTCTTTTCTCTAAATTTTGCTATAAAAATGACCAGAATTGAGTTCAAAGGTTTTTTTATAATAGATTGACGCTCGAACACAACTCGAGCATGCATCTTTGCCCATAGCCTTGGGTACGGGGGTTCTTTTTTTGGTGCCTTAGGCACGTATCAGGCTTGCGTTAGGTATGCATCAGGCCTGGATTAGGCCTGTATTAGGCCTCAATCAGGCAAGAGTCATTCTGTCTTAATTTTGACTCTGTTGTCCTAATTTTTTATATCTTTTAACCTTAATTTTAATTATATTAATTTAATTAATTATGATTATCATAATTTAAAGACTCAAGCCTTACAAAACTTTATATAAGTAAAGGATAAATGATATTTTTTTCAATATAAAAAATATAAATGATATATTTATATTTGAGTAAAATTTTTATTTTAATTACATGTAAACTATTGTAAAAATTAATTGAGATATATCATAACATGTTCTAGTATATTACAGTGAATGAAGATTCAAACCTATAATTCATAAATTAAAAGTAGTATTTTGGCATGTCTATAAAATTACATGTACAACGATCTACTTATGTGTTTTAAATAGTAACGCATAATATTTGGTTGTGTGAAAAAATATATAACCCAAGTTTTGATATTCGCTTATTTATCAGTTAGGCCACAACTGATTCTTAGTCCATAAATTTTATTATGATTTAATCATAATTTTAATGCCGCATAGTTTAAAGAATGAAATTTGATTATCAGTTTCAAATTATATATAAGTTGTTTATGAAATTATGTTATTTTTTTTATTTTGATCAAAGTATTACTCGGGTAAGATTTTGATGTTCATATGTATTTAATTATGAAAATTATATCTTGTTGAGTAATTGATTTACTCTTTAATTTTTACTAACCTTTCAAATCAAAGAATTCGAGGCAATACTTGCAGGATTGGAATGGAAGAGATGGGTCATTCAAAAGTAGTTTTAGATTTTTGGATATCAATTTGGTTATATGTAAATTAGAATAATAGTTTTAAATTGTTAATTTTTATTCAAACTGTTAAATATTATAAATTCAAGTGGTCATATATATGACGTCAATTTATGAGTTGATTTCAGTTCATTTAAGTAATTGTTTGGATTGTGATGCTCGGATACTTTGACTTTTAGTACAGATGCTCTTCCTTATGTATATTTGAAGTCACATATAATCGATATTCGGAACCATTCTTGGGTGTACTATTTTGGATTCTATGAATCGGCACATCTTTATTTGGATCTTTTGGCTATATTTATGATTTTTTAAGTTATGTCCCGACAATGTTTCGAGTCCTACCTGGCGGAATAAATAAAATTTTAGATAATTAATTCATTAAAAACTTGCTTAAATTTGGTAAAATATTGCAGAATGAAAAATTAGACCTCATGATTGAAAACGCGACACTAAGTATGTAGGCAATGGATGTGAGCATTTCAAGTTGATACTGGAAGAGGGGCTCTTACAAAATTTTTATCTGAAGTAGTGGAAATAATTCCCATCACTGGAGTTCATCTGGAAGATTGTGGGCTGTGAAGGCTGAAATTGATGATTCACTTTTACCCTGTCATCATCAAGGTATTGGGTATGGTCACTCCCTTGTGGGTAACCCAACAAATTAGTTTGTCATCAAAAAATTTGTGGAGAATAAATTTGGAGAATTGATTCTGGTCAACGGGATATTGACCGGAGGAGAACAGTGGACAGTCAATGGAGATTGACCGGTGGATGGCCAACTGTATATTTTGGTCAACAGAAGGTTGATCGTCTTAGGGTTGTAGGAGTACTACTGGATGTCGGACGAGTAACAGAAGATGAACAACGGGAAGGTTGACCGGATGACAGCAGAAGACGGTCAACAGAGGTTGACCGGATGAATGCTGAAGACGGTCAAAGGGGAGGTTGACTGGAAGAATGCTGAAGACGGTTAATGAAAAGTTGACCGACTGATTAAAGAGCTTAGGAAACTGTGGAAAGTGGTAGCTGGTAGCGAACAGATGTCTTTCCAAGATTGGTCGACAAGTTGGCAGTTGGGTTACAGAGCACGCGTCTGCACAGTGCAAAGCATGTACCGTCTTGCAGGGCATAGTCCTGCGAAAAGTTTGGAAACTGATGAAGATATGGCACCAATTATCTATAAGATGACCAGTTGGGCAGATGGAATTAGGTGGAGCCAGGACGTCTATATATGTGCACCAGGAGCTTCAGCCAAAGTGCAGTAGCACCTGTGGCGACACCAGCGTGGGTGTCCAGAGGAAAGCCACCGTGTGTGTGGGCTTGGCACAAAGGAGAGCACGGAAGTGCCCGTAGGTGCGGTTTGCACCGGGCTGGTGTGGGAGACAACACCAGGGGCGCTGTGCGCCGACCGCATGTGTGCGGGAGTGAAACGGCAGTTACCGTTTCACCAACACTTGTAAAATGTGAGAGTAGAGAATACCACAATAATGAGTGAAAGAGTGAAAGAAAGAGAGAGTAGTGAGTGAAACACAAAGAGTGAGGCTTTGTATTCTCGTGCTTTATTCTTCGTTTTTGCCTCTAAGGCTTGTGTAGTTAGGGTGGTTGCTGTACTCTGTCTCTGGGTTTGTGTAACAATTTTACATAGTGGATTTATTGGTGGACTTTGTGTCCCGTGGTTTTTCCCCTTAGTTGAAAAGGGGTTTCCACATAAAAAAATTATTGTGCATCTCTTGTATTCTTTATTCCTACTATATGGTGGCTGCCGATGACAGGGGATTCAGGTATTCCACTGCTACCGAATCGGGTGGATCCGGGTGTCGAACCCCAACACAAGGTTGTATGTATTCCTTTCTAATTTTTTAAAATTGAAACTTAGGTAAGTTATTTATGAATTGCAGTAAGGTAAAAGGAAGGAAGACCATTTAATACATGGAGACTAAGGCAGTACTCATACTTAAAGCACACATTTAAAATTGATCATCTTGAGTTTGAATATGACTGTCAACTTCAAGTTCAAATCTATGGCATGTGTTAGATGAATTGCCCTAATTAAAGCAAGCTTGAGTGCAAAACTGACAATGATGTCATATTTCTAGACAGCTCATTCTATGGTTTCTGAATCTGTCTTCTTCCAAGATTTGGGATGTCACTTTCAAGTTCTCTTGAAAATTAAGAGAGAGCAAAATTTTCTGTAATTAAGGCATTGCATTATTGATGGGTCGTTTTCTTTTTTCTTTTTATTTATCTTACACAATCATAATAGTAAAATTGCTCGATTTCAATATAGAGGTTGTACAATCAAACTATGAAAATTGTAACATAGAAATAAGACTATATATATAATCATGTGATGATCTCAAAAATTAGGTCACCCTTTGCTTTTAGAGTTGTCTTGCAATTAATTCAAACTACAAAGAAATAACTGGTACTTTCATCATATAAAATTTCATTTTCCTTTTCCCTAATTTGGGGTTGTTTTGCAATAAAGCTCATGCACACTGAAATATTCAGAGATCTAACTAATTATTTTGATTTATCTCTTCGATATAACATTCCTAGTTTTGCATTTACTATAGTGATCTTCTATGCCAATGAACATGGCTTATGATCAGCCTGATTCCTTTGATCTGTGGGCAGTGCTGATTTTGGTGGTTAGGTTTGAACTGAAACACTCTGGAGCAGATGGGCATGGACTTAAGCCATCAACACTGAGACATCAAATCAAGGTAAAATGTTTTCTGTATTAAGCACAACCTCAGCCCCGAAACAAGGCGACGCTTTACGAAGGTAGCTCCCGTCACATCCAATGGCACGCAAATCCAAAAGCGACACCTGTCGCAGACCTTACGCCAAATCCTTTCCCACGAAGTATTGCAAATACCCCTCACCACTACAAGATAGGGCGTTTAGGTCGGAGTAACATCAAATAACACTACTTGAGCTCTCAAGGTCCTCTTTGGCCCAAGGAATAGCCGTCAACCCCTAGGAGTGAATAGGGAGAACCAAACTCTCCTCCTCAGATACAACCTCTTCCCTCTTCATTCATAGTGAGCCACTCCACGAGTGTATCCTCAATAAGCTACTTACCAAGTGCATCCCTGGTAAGCCACTCTACAAGTGCATCCATGGTAAGCCACTCATCGAGTGCGGCCTTAGTGAACTACCAACTGTATGCACCAAATAGGAGCCCAGACCTTCATCTTTCTAAGCCGCTCCCTGCCGAGCGTACTATAGGAGCTCAGTTCTCCTCTTACATCCCCTATATACATACAACTCTATATTTTTTCATATCCTCCTTACATCTTTCTATCATTCTGAGAAAGATTACTAATTTGACTATCGGATGATAAATCAAAAAGTGATTTTCACTAATCCTCTAATTCTTTATTTGTAATTTGTGGTATACAAATTTTACTTTAACTCGACTTGTAGTGGAAGGTCAAGTGACTCCTTAATTTATACCACAATCCGGATACTAGAGACGCATCAGGTCCCATGGCTTAAATTATTACGTTATTTCAAGTCATTTGCTGATATTTAATTTTTAGATTCTTGTCTCAATATTATTTTGGGTTTTGATTGATGGAATAAATAATTAAAATTTAAATAATTAATAACTAAAATATGATTTAAGCTAATTATAGATTAAGAATTCAATAATCAGACATCGGGATTGGGAACATTACATTTACCATCGAAATTAAAAAAAGTTATGTAACATAATTAGTAATTAAATTATAATACAATATTATTAATATATAAATTATAGATAATAATATTTAAAATTATATAATTGTATCAGTAATATTACACAATCACTTATTATATAAGAGTGAGAGAGTAAAAATAAGATATGTAAAAGAAGAGGAGACAGGGAGCATTTATAATTTTTTTATTTAATTAACATTTTTACAACAGTGGAGGTAACAATGCCCGACATGGCACACTAGCTGGGTACGCCACAGCTTAATACAAATCAAAGTGTTTGAGCATGTTATATGCAGTCTAGTATTGTTTATTAGAACTGTGCCATAAACGGTACTGTTGGGTTATGAGTCACTCTCGTGTGAGCCCATACCCATTTGATGTAGCGGATGAAGGTACATATCTTCACCGCATGAAGAAAGATCAAGTTGAGCTCACTAGACGCTCGAGCGGATATTCTAGTATGGCCCCCGCTCACTGTGCGCTCGCTAGGAGCTCGAGCGGATATTCCAGTATGCGCCCCACTCGCTAGGCGCTCAAGCGTGGGCCTGCGCCCGCTGTGCGCTCAAGCGTGCGCCAATTATATAAAACGCGTATTTAACATTTTTAGGTTAAGGTGAATTAATTTGAGCGCC
>JAOVVI020017694.1:0-10543 GCA_028571085.2 Nepenthes alata | reverse complement strand
TTAGACTAGAACTAAGTTAAGACAACAGTCTTGTTTAATTGCATAAATTATAATGTTTTAATCAGAATCTGATATTTTGACTGATTCGTAATTGTTCTTATTTAAGAAGTTTCATTGAAAGCCGATCATGCCACCTAGACGGAGAGGTTCCCGGGGAGGTGGTCAACCGCGAGACCAAGAAGCTGAATACTTAAATTTGTTGAGTTGAATGGTTAATATTATTGAGAACATGGAACAAAGGAATCTTGCCCCTGTTCCAGCTCCGGCTCCTGTGCAGGCTTTTGTTAATCCTAGACCTTCTGCCATTGATTGCCTCATCTAGGAGCGAGTCTTGGAGATTTTGGGGGAGCCTGACCCCATTAAGGCGGACACATGGTTTGAACGGTTGAATAAGGCGCTCGCTGTCGTCCATTATCCCGAGAAGGATCGAGTTCTGTTTGCATCCTATCGTCTGAAGGGCGAGGCACAGCACTGGTGGCAAATGAAGAAGAGAGCCTTTGGGTGCCTGAGGATGAGATTACTTGCTCGATATTTTAGGAAGTATTTATGAAGAAATATTTTCCGTCTATCCTTCATGTTCAGAAAGAGGAAGAGTTTATCCGTTTGAGGTAAGGTACCTAATCAGTTGCCGAGTACGATGCAAGTTCATAGAGTTATCGTAATTCACCCCGTACATGCTCGACAATGAGGAGAGGAAGGCAAGGAAGTTTTTGCAAGGCTTTCATAATGATATCTGCAAGCAATTGACGACCCTAAAGTTTACAACTTACGCAGACGAGTTAGATCGTGCCCTCATCCATGAACAAGAGCTTGCCAAGGAAGAGTTCTTCAAGAAGCAATCGTCGGGTAAGAGTGGAGTTGGTGCTAGTTCTGGCGCCAGCTCTATCGCCACAACGTGAGATCAAATTCAGAATTGATCTCGTGCTGGGGTCGGCACCTATATTGAGGACCCCTTATTGCATGGCCCCTACTGAGCTAAGAGTGTTGAAGCAACAGTTGCAGGATTTGTTTGATATGGGTTTTGTTAGATCTAGTGTTTCGTCATGGGGTGCTTCGGACCTGTTCGTGAAGAAGAAGGAACTGACTTTGCAGCTTTGTGTGGATTATCGTGAGTTGAATAAGATCATGTTAAAGAACAAATACCCATTCCACGGATTGATGACCTCTTCGATCAATTTTACAGAATTCGAGTGTTTTCAAATATTGATCTTCAGTTGGGATATCATTAGCTCCAGATTAAGCAGGAAGATGTAGCGAAGACGACATTCCGAATGAGATATGGCCATTATGAGTTTCTCGTTATGTCGTTTGGTTTGACAAATGCTCCCATTGTATTTGTGGATTTGGTAAATTGGGTTTATTAGCCGTATTTGGATAAGTTGTGGTCTTCATCGATGATATTTTGATCTATTCGAGGAGTGCTGTGGAGCATGAGGAGCATTTGAGGATTGTCCTCCAAACCCTCGGGGAGCATCGATTATTCGTAAAGTTGAAGAAATATGAATTCTGGCTTGAGGAGGTTGTGTTTCTGGGCCACGTCATTTCAAATGGACGTGTCTTGGTAGATCCAAAAAAAGGTCAAAATTGTGATCAGTTGGGATCGACCGATGACTGTGACAGAGGTCCGTAGTTTTTTGGGCATGGCCGGTTACTATCGTCAATTTGTGAAAATTTTCTCTTGTATTGCGTTGTCACTTACCCAGTTGACAAAGAAGGAAGCCAGATTTGAATGGACCGAGAAACGTGATCGTAGTTTCCAAGAGTTAAAGGATCGGTTGACTTCAACACCGATTCTGACTCTTCCCAATGATTCTGGTGGTTTTGAGGTTTACTACAATGCTTCTAAGGTTGGGCTTAGATGTGTCTTAATGCTGAATGGGAAGGTGATTTCCTATGGGTCTTGGCAATTGAAGGCCCACGAGAAGAACTATCCGACCCATGATTTGGAGTTAGCCGCTGCGGTATTTGCATTGAAAATTTGAAGGCACTATTTGTACGGCGAGAAATGTTTAGTGTACTCCGATTATAAGAGTCTCGAGTATATGTTTTAGTAGAATGAGTTGAATTTAAGTGGTGATAGATCGAGTTCCTTAAGGACTATAATTGTGAGATTCAGTATCGATCGAGGAAGGCAAATGTGGTTGCGGATGCCCTAAGTCGCCGAACTAGTTTGGTGGCGATGATATAGTAAAGTAGCTAGAGATGTTGGATTGTCTGAAATCTTATCACATCAAGCATTACGTCAAAGGTAATCGTATGATGTTATCTTTCTTACAGGTGCAACCTGAGATACTCTAGAGGATTAAGGAAGGGAGGTAAATGATCTACTTTTTATTGACATTGTTGGTGATCTTGGTGGGGATTCTCGAATTGATGTGAGTGTTCGCGCTGATGGGGTCCTGATATTTTGGGAATGACTATGTGTGCCTGATAATAAGAAGTTGTAGGAAGAAATCATAAAAGAGGCACATCGGAGTTGGTACATTGTCCACCCTGAGATCAATAAAATGTACCAATATTTGAAGAAGATGTTCTGGTAGAGGAACATGTAAAGAGAGATAGTTGCTTTTATTGGGTGATGCCACATTTTTCAGCAGCTAAAGACTGAGAGGAGAAAGCCTTCGAGATTGTTACAGCCGTTGCCTATCCCGAATTGAAAGTGGACAGACATTTTGATGGACTTTGTTTCTGGATTGCCTAGGAACCTGAGGAATCACGATGTAATTTGGGTCATTGTGGATTGGCTAATGAAATTAGCTCATTTTATAGCCATTCGGACTACATATTTCCGTGATCACCTCGCGTAATTATATATCAGCAAGATTGTTAGATTGCACAGTGTGCCAGCGTCTATTGTGTTCGATCGTTATCCGCGTTGTGTCTCTAAATTTTAGAAATGTTTGCATCGTGAGTTAGGGATGAATCTGCAGTTCCGTAATGCATGTCATCCCCAGACCGATGGTCAGTCAGAGCAGTCCATTTCAGATTTTGGACGACATGCTTCGAGCCTCAGTGATGGAGTTTAAAGGATGTTGGGATGATCACTTGGCATTGGTGGAGTTCGCATATAATAATAGCTTCCTGGTAAGTATCGACATGGTTCCGTTTGAAGTATTGTATGGTAGGAAGTGTCGATCTCTGATCCATTGGGGAGAGACTGGAGATAGGCGACTTATAGGGCCCAATGTGATTGGAGAGACATCAGAAAAGATTGCGATGATTGTTGATAAGTTGAGGTTTTCCCAGAGTCGGCAGAAGAGCTATACGAACCGAAGAAGACCAGAGTTCCGATTCGAGGTCGACGATTTTGTGTTCCTTAAGGTTTCACTGTTGAAGGGAATCACGAGATTTGACGTCAAAGGAAAGTTGAGGTAGCGTTACAGTGGACCGTTCGAGATTTAGGAGAAGGTTGGAGAAGTGGGGTATCGGTTGGCGTTGCCATTGAATTTGGCCGAGGTGCATAACATCTTCCATGTATCGATGTTAGGGAAAGACATCTATGATCCGGTGCATGTTATTTATTATGGTTTCTTGGTTATCAACAAAGATTTATCGCATTTGGAGGAACCAGTGGAGATTTTAGATTGCAAAGATTAGATTTTGCGTTCGAAGATGATCCCTCTCGTGAAGTGTATGGAGGAATCATTTCCGCAAAGAGGCAACGTGGGAGAGAGAGGACGAAATCTGGGAGAAATATCCCCATTTATTCTGAGGTACGTTGTGACGTACCGTATTTTCAGCCAAAAATTCGACAGAGTTTCGACTGTAATACGATTATCGGTTAAATATAAAAACCTGTGAATATCATTTACAGTATACATAATAAAGCCACAACATCTCAACCACAGGATCCAAAGCCACAAAACTTCATATGGTATCAACGTCATAACTCTGGTATGACGTTGGCTCATAATAATACCATTTGATACCCAACTAACGATAACAAGATCTACGAAAAATTAAACATTCATTAATACAGTGGAAACTATACTACGGGTATATCATCATCATCATACAACTATATATAAAAACCATCAGAATATAAAATAATCCATCAGAGGACACAAATCTTCATAGCTAAGACCATAAGGTCGTCTTCAACGTTTTTGAGCCTAGCCGACTTAAATACTCTACCCTGCTTCATCGGGTGTAACTCATACTTATCTAGAGGGAGGAAAATAGCAATGGTGAGTTAAAAGCTCAACAAGGCACATATATATATAGATATCAAAAGACAGGCATAATTTCATGTTCAAAACATAATAATGTATATATGAAGGACAGAGGTGCATGTGAGATCATAATTCATGACTTAGAAAGGAATATTTTCATGATTTGTTTCATATTCTTTGGTTCGTTTCATTGTCACTTTCTTAATTATTAGTTCATTATCGAAAACTCATTTCGTTGAAAAACCAGAGCTAGTAGGCTTCACTGACTAAAGGAGCGGTTGGTTATTATATGGATTGTGTTCAATCCATATAATCTAAAACCGATGTCCTCCTATTCTCGAACTAAAGGGGGCTGTCTACATATCAACCCTATAAGTGCGGCCGTAGTCAATAAGCCGTGAGCAGCATCCATAACAAACAACGACCTTCCACTACAATATATTAAGACATGCCAAGGAATATCACATGCTAAAAACGCGACACAGGATACACGGTAAGAGTAGTCCTTGAACTTCTACTGTAATATTTATGGTATGTCTGAGTTTATTATCCGTAATTCTCGATCCAAGTTCTTAGTTCCTTGGTTCTTTAAGGAATTCTTCTCTTAAATGCATAATTTTTCGTTCCCACTCTGTTGGAGAATATTTCTTAATTCAATCAATTATTTATTTCAGAGAACAGTTCGTGAGTTCATCGTTTGATTACAGAATATCCCTTCTTAGTTCTTTTTCCAGTAAGCATGTTCAGAATCATATTTTCATATTCTTCGTGAGTTTGAATTCTCACGCATTCATAATTCATGCGTAGTTTTCATTGGAACTTGGGAGGATTAAGAATTTCTTTTTATTTCATGTCAATTAAAATTATAAGGCTTTCGATCGATAATTCTTTTGCAGCTGGTTCATGTCATGGTTTCGAAGCATATTAAACTAACATATTCACAATATATGTATACATTATGTTTAATTCGAATAAAGTCCAAAGGGGAGTGCGGGTTAGGGTTTCGTGTCCAAAAACCTATCAAAACTACGAAATTGGATATAAAATTCACATATGTATTTGAAAACGAAAGAGGAGAGTTTGAGTGTACTTACCTTAACCTTATACCCCACAAATCGGAAGAAATAATGGCCCAAAATACCCGAAAGGCTTGTTTCTCTCTCCTACCATGCCTTTCTCCCTCTACTAATCTCTTCCTCTCTTCTGCTCCACCGCCTTTGGCACCGCTCAGCTTTGCACACGTCGACTCCGGTCACCGTTGACCACTTGCGCAATGCCGCTACCACCGACACCTTTCTCGGCTGTAGACGACAATCCCGTGCACAGCCCCTCTCTCTCCAAGGCGAGCCCGCCTCGCACGGCCATCATCGGCCTTCCGGCATCATCTCCTCGTCGCTGGAGCCGTTTTCGCTGCCCTACCGTCTCTCTCTATGCTGCCCTTGCCGCACGCCATCACCGACCACCCGTGCACAACCTCCTTCATGTGTCGCCGCCGACCAACCACACAACGCTGCTCTCATCGCGCATCGCCAGAGTTCATCCCTCTGCGCAACCCTATTCCTTGCGCGCCTCCTCCCTCCTCCCCATTTCTCCCGATCCAACCCAATTTTTCCCAAAATCGGTACATACAATCTCAAAATCAATATCAACAAAAAGAATGGAAGGATTTACTTGACTCAATTTCATCCATCTTCTATGACGATGGCGGCGACACCTCCTTCAGCTCGAGACTTTTCCTTCCTTTCACACCATCGCACAAAATGAAGGTTGAATCATAGTGAGGCTTCGCTGGGCTTCCATTTTTAGCACCAATTTGCTCCGATGACGACGGCCGATGGCCTGCTGTGCCACCTTCTTCTACGCAAAACCCTCCTATCTCTCCCTGATCCCCCATTCTCCTTTTCTTTATATTATTATTATTATTATTATTATTACTACTATTATTATATTTTCTCTTTTTATGTTTCCTTCATTCCCGAAATCCAAATCGGTATTCGAACAACAATACGGGCGTGCTTCAGTGCCATTTCACAATTTTTATCATTTTTTAAAATCTCACAATATTTAATTAATCTTCATCACACCCATATTACTCAATAATAATAACAGATAATTTCAATTAATTCGGATAAAATTTTAAAATATTACATTCTTTCCCACTTATAAAAATTTCATCTTCGCAATTTGAGGAACCTCAAGATTTATGATTAGGAAAAATTCTGTCGGAGCTTCACGATTCCTTGCCACATCCTCGATCCATGATTCATCCTATGGGGCCTTATACAAATGAATTATCCTATATCCAAATTTCCCATGTTACTTATCCAAGTTGTGGTTTAACTTGATTACGTACTTATTTTTCTCAATCATTAAATTACTGGAAACTTCATGACAACCTACAAAATCTAAAGGCAACCCAATTCTATCGATTTTTTTCTCGACTTAATTCAATACCTCGAACGAGCTAATAAATTTTTATTTTAGTTCATTCTAAGCATCAAAAATGATCGATCATACGGAACCTCAATCATATTCTGAAATCTTTGGGCTATAGGCCAACAACACTTCCACTGCGTTACTTTAATTACACAGCAGCTATAGACCCAAAAAAATCCCAACGATATCAATATATTCAAGACAAAATCCATAATCCTCATATAACAACCAACATCGAAAATACGATCAAGCAATTATCCCAAATTTGGTACAACCGTGAGTTACCACTAAAACCTCAAATTTGAATATTTAATAACTCACTACTCACCTTTCACAATTCCTATGAAGTATCAAAAATATCTTAGATCTAAAAATTCCTACTTGCTAACTCCAAACTACAGGTGGAGTAAGTTTAATTATGGACCTCTCCCCCACTTAATCCAACGGCATGCACCCATAGACAATATAGAAAAATCATAATCTTGGATCTTTTTTTAAAAATATCACATTTTGCTATAATTCATTGGATCCATCAGGGATCAATCCAAACGACTTAATCAATAATTTACCCTTCATTCATAGGAAACAATCTTCAAGTATCTCATCCCAACAGATACTGAACGCCTCAGAGCCAAATGGCTCACGGATGTTGCAAAACCTTGATGAATACTCTAACAGATATCATTCCGAATTCACCTAGACTCGAAAGAAACATATGCTTTTGTGAGATCAATCAATCCTTCACAACCGAGTCATTACTCAAATCCCCATGGAGCCACATTCACGCCAACGGAGAAACCTTAGTTCCGATATAACATTTTTCTTAATCAACTAACTTTCTTTTTTAATTGAGCACACAACTAACTGCTTTCCGAATCCATGATACCGTCCTCAAATAGAATTCATACATTCCCACGATCCTATGAGTTTCTCGAAAATGCCTTCACAAAATTGTCCCAAATGTGGCTGAAAGATCCACTCTATTAAATCTACTGGATTACCGATGAACCTTCAAACCCAAACAGCATTACCGGAATTTGTAACAGCTGAATCCTTATCTTGAATGCTGCCACGGTTACAATTCTCAATTATCCCCTAATCAACAATGCTATGGACACATATCGATTTTAGAATGATCAAGCCCTTGCCATAAATCAAACAGATAGCTTATTCATTCATAGTACCCGCTTATCGAATCATTAATCTCTTAGACGACCTAATTTCAAAATCCAGAGATAACCTCATCGACCTATCTTATTTACCTCAAAAGTTTTGGAGCGTCCCATAGTGACACAAAACCGATGCTTCCTCGGCCTTGCATGGAATACTCAACGATCAGTGTCGATTTCGACAGAACATCGAATTACCAATCAAAGATAAAATAGCGTAATCTTTTACTTCAAGAATCATCCTCGACTACATATACAATTGAGAATTTTTAGCAACCAGAAGATGACTTCTCAATGTGGTCTCATATACTAAATGGACTTGCCACAAATCCCCATTAAATGATTTGCTAGCAAAATGATACTAATTTCCAGATACCTTGATCAATTCGGATTCTTGCTCAATATCCCATAACCCAATTGCAGGGTGTAGTATTTTTACCAATCCAATTTACGCTGACATGACAATTCACCCACCAAAGTACCACCAAAATCAGATCAAAACTTGATACCTCAAACAAATCAATTTAGCCCAACCAATCATATCTACAAACTCAAGAAAATATTATAGATCTTGATACCACTAGTATTAATCCTAGATCATTAAATAAACAAATAAATTTAGAAATCACAAATAAAAATTATATACTCGGGATTCCAAACAATACTTGTGCTACAATATCAAAATTTAGAAATTCTAACTTCTATCACGGTAACAACACATCTACCTTATGTGCCATCACCGCAAAACTCTGATCCAGGGCACCAGACTTCGTCACTATCAAGCCATGGGATGATGAGAATTCTCAATCCGAAGATCGAACTATCTATGACTTAGAACATACTCCCAAGATCTATTCGGAAAGATATTTATCGATAGATCATCCACAAATATATACCATAATGTATCTTTATCCTCTTGACCAATGGGTCACCGTAAATACCATTTAAACCCTCAAGATCCATATTCCAACTTACATGAGGTAAACATTACCATATCTCATTCTGGATACAGGGTCGCCACAATTAGATAATCAAACATAATTTCTAACTCTAACTTGGTTGTAACCTAAGCTATTAAAATTAGGATAACTAGAACTACCCAATCTAACTTATTCATCCAATGCCTTTATCTACTTACTCAATCTTTCCTATTCTATCCTAAACTTTCGCGCAATATTCTGATCAAACCTAAAACATCTCTTCTCTAATATCATGTGTGACGTAACGTATTTTTAATCGAAAATCTGGTAGAATTTTGGTTATATTATGGATATCGGTCAAATACAAAACCTGTGAATATCATTTACAGTATATATAATAAAGTCACAACATCTCAACCACAGGATCCAAAGTCACAAAATGTTACGTGGCACCGACGTTATAACTCCGATATGACGTTGGCTCAGAATAAAAACTATACTACTGGTATATCATCATCATCGTCATACAATTATATATAAAAATCATCATAATAAAAAATAATCCATCAGGGGACACAAATCTTTATAGCTAAGTCCATAATGTTGTCTTCAAACCTAGCCGACTTAAATCCTCTATCCTACCTTATCAGGTGCAACTCAAATTTATCTGGAGGAAGAAAAATAGTAAAGGTGAGCTAAAACTTAGTAAGACATGTATATATATATTAAAAGACAGGCATAATTTCATATTTAAAATATAGTAATGTATATATGAATGACAGGAGAGCATGTGAGATCATAATTCATGACTCAGAAAGGAATATTTTCATGATTCGTTCCATATTCTTTGGTTCGTTTTCTTGTCATTTTCTTAATTATTAATTTATTATCGAAAACTTACTTCGTTGAGGGACTAGGGCCAGTAGGTCTCACTGATTAAAGGAGTGGTCGGTTGTTGCATAGATTGTGTTCAATCCACATAATTTAAGGACGATATCCTCCTATTTTCGGCACAAAGGATGGTCGTCTACATATCAACCCTATAGACGGGGTCGTAGTTAATAGGCCGTGAGCGGCATCCATAGCAAATAACGACCTTCCATTACAATATATTAAGGTATGTAAAAAAAAATCACACGCTAAAAATGCTGCATAGGATATACGGTCAGAGTAATTTTTGAGTTTTCACTGTAATATTTATGGCATGTTAGAGTTTATTATCCGTAATCCTTAGTCCAAGTTCTTAGTTCCTTAATTCTCTCAAAAATTCTACTTTTAAGTCAAAATTCTTCATTCCCACTCTATTGGAGAATGCTTCATAATTCAATCAATTCTTTGTTCTAAAGAATAGTTCGTTAGTTCATCATTTAATTGTAGAATATCTCTTCTTAATTATTTTTCCATTAAACTTATTCAGATCATATTTTCACATTTTTCGTAAGTTTAAATTCTCACGCGTTGATAGTTCATGTGTAGTTTTCTTTGGAGCTTGAGAGGATTAAGAATTCCTTTTTCATTTCATACCAATTAAAATTATAAGACTTTCGATCGATAATTCTTTTGCAATTGGTTCATGTCATGATTTCGGAGCATATTAAGTTAACATATGCATAATATATATAATAATAATGTATAATAATAATAATAATAATAATAATAACATATTATATATAACAATAATAATAATAATAATTATTATTATTATTATTATTATTGCGTTCTAGATCCGCGGGTTCCAGTCGGATCCGTGGTTTTCAGGCAACACAAGTGTTTGAGATGCTGAATGCGAGAGGAAGATTAACACCGGATTTTTACGTGGAAAGCCTCCCCGTGAAGTGGGAGGAAA
>JAOVVI020017693.1:0-10543 GCA_028571085.2 Nepenthes alata | reverse complement strand
TAAAATTTATATTTCTCTTATTTAGTGTCTTTAAAATTTTTGTTTGACTTATTTTATCAATTCACAACATTGGCTAAATAACCTAAACGTGTTACCATCCATAAATATTATATCTTAAAGTTATGTTGAATCTCACATTAGATCTATTAATTGTTTAAACAATATAAATTACCGAAAGAAAAATGGTTTAATGAATTTTAGATGTGAATAAATAAAATATAAGAATAATAATGAATATATATTTTTTAAAGCGGTGCACGAAAATATCTAATCTTGAGGAAAACGACGTGTACACAAAAAGTTGACAAAAAGGCATCGTGGTGAGTGTGACCAACGTGTGACCACGGAAGATCGCAGCCGTCCGTTGTCTGGTTCACGAGGCCTCTTTTTTTACACTGTACTTCCCCACTCGGGTATATTTTACGCTCAACGGCGTCCTCTTTCGCTCACCTCGTCTATCTCCTTCTCCGCACGCCTGTCCCTCCTCATCTCTCCCCTTCTCCATTTACCAAAAGAAGAAGAAAGCCAGAGGCAAAAATATAGAGGAGCTTCTTAAAACAAAAAGAAAAAGGAAGAATAAACATAAAGAGCTTGAGCAGCTATAGCATAGAAGCAGGTACAGCAGATACTAGTGTTCTGTTGCTGCATCTATGGAGTCTAGCAATAATATCATAGCCCCTTTTGTTCTGAAGACTTATCAGATAGTAGACAACCCACTCAACGGCCATCTAATCACTTGGGGAAAAGCCAACAACAGCTTCATCGTCGTCGATCCTCTCGAGTTCTCCCGGAGAATTTTACCTGCACATTTCAAGCACAACAATTTCTCCAGCTTCGTCCGGCAACTCAGCACCTATGTGAGTTGTCTCGCTGACACGCTCTTGTTTCCATTGAAGAATGGAAGGATTTGTTAATCGACAGAGCGGTTTGTTAAAAAATTATGGACCGTCTTTTGCCCATATGTAAAAATTATTTTAATTGAAGATGATTTTGTTGTTGTTGTTTTTAATCCAGAGATTCAGAAAAGTCGACCCAGATAGATGGGAATTTGCAAACGAGTGGTTCCTGCGGGGACAAAAGCATCTGCTGAAGAACATCGTGCGGAGGAAGCACAGCCCCCGGGCACTACATCCGAATGACGGCGGCGAGGAGGATGCGGAAGGAATTCTGTCAGAGATTGAGAGGCTGAAGCAGGAGCAGCACGCCATGGAGCGGGAGCTGCAGGACATGACGAAGAGGCTGGAAGCGACCGAGAAGCGGCCGGAGCAGATGCTGGCCTTCCTCTTCGAAGTAGTCGAGGAGCCCGACATACTCCCTCGCATGATACTCGAGAGAGAGAGGCGCGTCCGGCCCCAGTTGCCGAGTGCGGCAGAGAAGAATCGTCGTCTGACGGAGAAACCATCGTATTCCGCGAAGACCGAGAAAGATGACGGAAGCGCCTCGATAGGAGCAATTTCGTTGCCAGCCGCCAATTTCGAGGCGCAGGCGTTCTATGGGTCGTCCCCGTCGCCGGAGAATAATTGCACTTCCGCCGGGTGGTTCATAGGTGGGCCTAATTTGGGCCGGCCACTAAACGCAGCGGAGCCGCACAACTTGACCGTTCAGATGAATTATCCGTTCTCCGTAGGACCAGACCTGTCGACGGTAACCGCTGCCGACGTCTATGATATGTTCGGAGGACATGCATGCTGTCTGTCTGATCTTCCGGCGGACAGTCTACTACCGCCTTATCCATTCTCAATGTTTGACGGTGGATTTCAGATGCCCTGAACATATTTATTGCTTCCGTTATCTGTTCACCCTGTGAATTTGCTGTGATTTTATTTGAGGTTTTAATTTTTATTTTCTTGATTATTAGCAGACTAAAAAGCGAGTCCTCCTTATTAATTTAGGTTGCAAATAGTCAAATTATATTACCGAAAAATTAAAGAGTGTTATTGTATTTATTTTATGTGGACCTATCCCGTCTCCTATAACTTTCCATATTATATTTATCAAGAATGAATCATATTACAAGTCAATTTATTATAGACCAAATTTTAATATTATCATATTATAAAAATTATTTTTATATCACAATGATACGTTTTAAAAATTTAAATTGATATACGAATTAGAAAATCGTTTTATCACGCATGAACGTTTGAATAATAATAAGTTCAATTTTTGTAACTCTTAATTTAAATTTTACACACCGTAACAAACTAAATAAAAGCAATAGATATATTAGACTTGTTTCTTAATATATCCTCTTGATGGTATGCCCATAGTGGCTGACCTAAGAAGGAGAAACGATCTAAATTCGCAACGGCCCATATGTGAGTTTGGACAGTTAACGCCAGCCGTTGACCAGACGAAAAGTCAAGTGGGCAGACAACAAACTCCCAAAGCCAGTCAATTTTTTTATTAACCGGAAGCGTCACAATAGGCTTCTTCCTTGATTTCGCGCTATCACAAAAGACAATCTCTATTGTAACGATCACCAAGAGATTCAGCACACGTCCCATGAGAAAATTGCCAAATTCTCTCTTCCTATCTGTAGCAAATCTTAACGGTTACAAAACGTAGAAGGGAAGTTGTAAATCTAAGGAGCCGTTAGCGGCATTAAAGCTCCACACCAAGAAAGGAAATAATCCCAATAGAACGAGGGAATCAAGCCTTCCTGTCCAAGGAAGGTCGCCCAACATCTCAACTATAAAAGCCCATGGAGTTTTCAGTCGAGTGCATGTTCTCTTTTCTGCTAAAAATACCCTCATAAGCTCACACAATATTCTCGTAATTCTAAAAGTTTTCACGCTTACAGAACTCCAACTCTCTCTCTCTGACATTACGTTCCTCGTAAACACAATGTTGAAAGACAGCGCTCCTCACGAGCCATAGAAAACTTCTCACGTCGAGAGCAAAACCCCCATCACAAATACCCCAACACTCTCATCTCATTCATTTCCTTTACATTCTAAAAGTTCGAAGGTCGATTACTGACTCAAGTGTTTGAATCTTTTTGGTGGGATAACTTCTCGTCCACACTTAACATCTCATTTATTATAATGGTGTGTAGGATCCAAAATCAGTGAATAAAATCGAATTTAGACGATCAAATTGACCAAAATCGGGTTAAAATTTTGATCCAGGGGTGCATTATTGGTGTCGTCTCTCAGAACATTTATAAAAAGCTAACCACTTTTCTCAGATACATTTCTCAGCTTCACCTTCTACGCCAACGTTATCAACCAAAATGGTGAACACGAGAGCGCAAATTAGCGAGCTCGCTAGAGACGTAACCTCGTCTAATCAAGACGACACTATTGGTGCCATGGTTAACGAGAAGATCAATGGGATGCTCGCACCTTTCTTTCAAAATTTGGTGAAACACATGTAGAATACAGACAAAATATTTGAGATGTTCTACTCCCGCCATGAGCACTCACAGTAGGGGCTCCACCAATGACAACTCTTGCACCGACCTCCAGGAGAGAAGGCCAGAAGAAGAAATTGGCCAAGAAATTGAGAATGCTGGCCCACATTCAGACACCATAATCCTTACGCGCCCAAAGCAGGACAAGGCCTGAGGAGCAATCGCGTAGTATGACTTTGGAAGAAAGTCCGAAGCGAAAGAACCCCCAATATTCTCGGGTGGAGATCAGGACCCAGGCTCAGGAGGGAGCATCCTGAGCCGTCAAATCCACCGATTGTAGTAACCGGCTAGCTACTATACTATGATTTTAATTCATAATCTTTTACATGAATTTCCTATGATTTAAATATAATTTTTTCATTTCAACATACTTAATCCATCTTCAAAATTACCATTATAAGTTTTTTATTTATCTATTATAAACTTATAAATTTTAAAATAAAGAATAAAAGATCATAGATTACTTAATTTCTTCAAGATAACTTCTAATTCATTCGAAATTTCACCCAAACGTTTCCCAGCATCCCTTTATTAAATTTGATTGAGATAGATTGTGGCTGAGCCAAGGCTCCAATCAAGTCCTGTTTATATTGTTTTTGGGGTCCTTATTCACTTGTCACCAGACAGGTCCATTGAAAAATAAATAACTAAATATATATATATATATATATAATATCATATAAGTACGCGTGTGTTTGTCTCCATGTATAAGGACAACCAGTAGTATAATACCTCACTTACTATTTCACCAATGATGGCATAGCACTTTATTTTTCTACCAATGTATGATTTTTTCTTTTTAAAAACCTAAGGTTTTGAATACGCCTCTAAAACTTATCCATATCGGAGGTAATTGGGACACAAAAAAAGGGATCAAATTTCTAAGGCATAGAGGAAAAATTTAGGTCTAATAGCCCATTATACCATAACCTAAATCAAGTAGCATATATGTGAGAAAATTTATTAAATTTTACAAAATAATTCTGCATATACTTGTTGCGTCTCGGGTTCCTGGTTATTGTACGGATTAGGGAACCTTTCAATCTTCCGTTGCGGGTCGATCTGAATCGAGTCCGGTCTCCGTCGTTGATAACCTGAAACCCGGGACGCAATATTAGCGTCGTCTGTGAGAAACGCGAAAAAAAGCCTAGTATTTCCCCTCAACACACAATCTTTTTCGCAAAACAAATACGATCAATACCCGTACTCCGGCTAGCACGTCGGCGGAAAATATCACCTCCATGGCGACGACCCCTCATCGGGTAGCCATACCAATAGATGATTGACGCCAAATGTATGAGTGCCTGGCACTCGGAAGAACACCCTCTTCCAGACCATCTGCACCCATCAGAAGATGTAACACACGGGGCTTCGCCGATCGGCTTCGAGCGATCCGAGAAAGTCAGCATCTTTAGAGGATAAATCGGCCAGACAACCTCAGGACTCGGGCGGCCCCTAGTACGTATCTCATCAACCAGATGACCTCGGTATTCGGGAGTATCTGAGCGACAGGGCCCACTCCTGGAGAAGTGATCAATCCAGTTCCAAGGAGTCAGGCCAAAGGGGCCATGCCGGGCAGCAAAGCTTCCCTCAAAACTTAAGCTTTGCTTCCGTCCTTAATATCCGTCATTCACTCTTCAACTAAATAGAGCGTCTCACAGCCCTACAAAATACAAAAGCTCTCCGGCACTCCGTCTCTCATTTGGCTAGCCTGTAGTAGTTTTTCATACTGAGGAGCATTTCGACATTCTAATCGGATTGAGGAGCGTTTTGGTTCTCCAGCTAGTCACCTTCGCTGCCAGATCTTCTTTGGCTTGTTGAAGCTCTCACAGCTAAATCTTCTCTAACCTGCCAGAGCTCTAGCCGCCAGATCTCTCTAGCCTATCGGAACTCAATGCCAGATTTTCTCTAGCTTGCCGTGGCTCCTCGTCGACAGATCTTCTCTGCGCAACTGGAGCTTCTCACCGTAGATCTCTTTAGCCTACCATAACTCATTGATAGATCTTCTCTGGCCTGCTGAAGCTCATCTCCGTAGATCTCTCTGGCCTGCCGGAACTCATCACTCGATCTTCTCTGACCTTTCGTAACTCTTTGCCAGATCTTCTCTAGCCTAATCTTCACCATGCAGTATCACTTCAGTCAGTAGGCCGATCCCGCTGCCACCTGTTATACGGCAGCAGGCCCTGTAAAAGTTATGTCAAAACTTGCAATGGAGGCTCGACGTGCTCAACCTACCATCCATTGCACCATAGAAAATATTATCCAGCCTAGTGCTACATTGGTCCTGGTCATCTAAGGTAGTATCAACCGACAACGGGACCTGAACCACTGGCCAAAAGGCTACTTAGCGCGGCAACATCAAGCTACCCAACTAATTCATGGCAAAGGATTGAATCCTACGAAGCATAGGGGCCATTGACCAATGTGCCTACGAAAGTGCCCTGACGATCCTCTGAAGTGGTGCACTCTATCTGTTTGCTCGATACAGTGAGCCGATTACAAAAGCACCACTCACGTGCCAACAATGATTCCACACCGAATCTGGTAATTTTTGCATACACCATACTCCTTGCTTGAATTATATTTTCGTTTATAGGATAGAAATAATATCTGCTCATACGAGTGATTACATAATATTGTATAAAATTATGAGACCTAGACTACCCCTAAGTTGGGCGCATTTTCACCATCTCGTAACTAAACCTTGGTTATCCAGACAGCTCATGAGGGGTTGTAACTAAACTCAGGTAATATAGGCAGCTCATGAGGGGTCGAATTAAACTCTGGTCATCCAGGCGCCCCATGAGTAGTCGAATTAAACCCTACTCTTCCAGGTGGCCCATGAGCGGTATAATTGAACCGCGATCGAGTCACCGAGCGGCCCATGGCGGTCAAAATTAAAACCTTAGGACGCTTTTCAGCATGTGTACGGTCAACAGATTAGGACAAGACACATGAATGCTACAACTGCTTATGTAGGACCAAGCAATGACGGTACATGCGGGTGACAACCTAGGCTAGCAAAAGCCCAGTAACAATAGCTTCAAAGCTTAGCGAGCAACCTCATCTTCTCAGCTCCATGACCTCCTTTTGGCAGGGGTGAGCGCAACCAACAATATGTGCTCGTCCTAGGCCAGAAGGCTTAGACGATAACCTTATCTCCTTAGGGCCACGACTTTCCTTCACGGGAATGATCAAAATCTAGTGCAAATCATCGCGAGCAGCCCTGACACTCCACCAGAAAGTAAAGAAGCATCCTCGAAGAGGGAGTCACTGAGATTGAGATCCCATGATTGACCGAGGTCATGATATTGAACAATTTGCTCAATCTGAGAGGCAAAGGATCCCCAAATTTAGCAATTGAGCTTCCTAAGGTTTCCTCACTCTAGTGCAACTGGCTGACTCGCCAACAGCAATGCGCAACGAGAAGAGCCCTTCTAAGGAACACAATGTGCATCCTATTGCCACAGCTCGATCGATCAGTTATCTTAAGACAAGTCTCCTCTCAACCTCTCAAAGCGCATCCTTATAGTCAGGAGATCTGATCTCAAGCCTGAGATCTTCGCTCTCCACGCTCCTAGGTCTTGCTTGAGACTCAGATGGCTTGCAACGGACCTAGTCAATAAAGATTTTTAGTACTGAACTGCTCTCAGGATTCGAACACTT
Organism: Nepenthes alata; assembly: GCA_028571085.2. Lineage (NCBI taxonomy): Eukaryota > Viridiplantae > Streptophyta > Magnoliopsida > Caryophyllales > Nepenthaceae > Nepenthes > Nepenthes alata. Next base: position 3,462 of record JAOVVI020017693.1, on the reverse strand, counting down.
CACCGGTTAACAAATCTGGTCAACAAAGATTTTTGGCTCTGAACTACTCTCCGAATTTGAGCACTTCGCCGGTCAACGCATCCAGTCAATAAAGATTTTTTACTCTGAACTGCTCTATAGATTCTAGCACTTTGCCGGTCAATGGATCCGATCATCAAAGATTTTCGTCTTTGAATTGCTATTTGGATTATAGCACTTTGCCAGTCAATGGATCTTATCAATAAAGATTTTCAGCTCTAAACTGCTCTCCGGATCCGTGCACTTTGTCGGTTGACGGATCTGGTCAACGAAGATTTTTGGCTCTCAACATCTCTCCAGATTTGAGCACTCTGTCGGCGAATTTTTTCGATCAACAAAGGTTTTCGGCTCTAAATTGCTCTCCAAATTCGAGAACTTCGTTGGTCAACTTTTTCAATCAACGCAAATTTTCAGCCCTGAACTGCTCTCTGAATTCGAGTACTTTTTCGGTCAACGGTTTTGATCGGCTTAGATTTTTGACTCTAAACTGCTCTACGAATTTGAGTTCTTCGCCCGTTAACAGATCCGATCAACAAAAATTCTCTGCTCTGAACTGCTCTCTGGATCCGAGCGCTTGAACGGTTTCGGATCCGGTCAACAAGATTCTTTGCTTCGAACAGCTCTCCGAATTCGAGCGCTTTGGTTAGCGTAACCGGTTAACAAAGATTCTTGGCTCTCAGCTGCCCACCAAATTCAGGCACTTGGGTTACCAGATTCGGTCAAGCAGCTTTTTTGACTCTGAACTTCTCTCCAGATTCGAGCGCATTGGTCAACAAAATTGAACAACCATATTTTTCGCTCTGTTCCACTCTTCGGATCAAGTGATACGGTCAACCAAACTAGTCAACCATCAATCTTGTTCCATCCACTCTCCACAGTCAAATTTTCCTGTCAATGAATCCAGGTTAGATTTGAGGGGACAATATGGCCAATCTTGTCCAATCATGAACATATCGGAGGTCAAAAATTTAGTCTATCGGTATGGGGGGTTAGTGATGGGTCTAGTAACCATGGGTCTAATGGATCAGGCCCCGCAACAAGCTCACAATACAGCATATTTCTTTCAAATTGAAAGTCCCACATTACTTTTTGCTAAATAATATATCTGTAAATGCCACTATAAAAACAAACACCCTAAAGTATTGAATGACAAGTTGGATAAACTCAAAGAAGCTCCATAAGATTCCATATGGCTCGGAGAAGAGTATACCCGTTACTAGCCAATCTCTAACCAGAGCAAACTGTGGATAGGAGACCCTCGACCCTCCTCTCATCTAGGAGTCTCCTTGGCTCTCCGCCCATCCGAGGCCTCTCATCCATCTCCAACCCTTTAGGATTTTAGACATTCTCTCGTTTGGAGACCATCAGCCCTCCTCTTTCCATGATGCCTCGAGACCCGCAGCCCTCCATCCAAGAGGCACGGAGCTTTCCTTCCAGGAGTCACGGAAGCTATCGGCTCTTCGCCACCAAGAGACTCTCAGCCCTCCTTCCGTCCAAAGGCCATCAACCATCCGTCGTCTGGAGGAACTCAGCCCTCTGCCAGTCACGAGGACTTCAACCTTCGATCTTGGAGTCACGATCCCTTCATCCTGGAGTCATAAATTCATTGTCCAAGAATTAACCCTCCACTCAAGTAACTAGAACGTTGACTCACTAGTGCAACTTAGTCCTTCTCCTCAAAGATGCCCATGCGGGCACACCTATAAGCCGCCCCGTTACGATCACACCTCTAAACCACCCTCTGTTGGCGCACCTCAAAACCGCCCTCCGTGAGAAAAATATCTAAGCCGTCCCTCAGTCGAGTATACCTCTAAGCCACCCCTCCACTATACGCGTCTCTAAGCCGCCCCTATGTCGGGCAAACCTCTAAGTCGTCCTCTGCGGGGGCACCTTCAAGCTGCCCCTCTACCAAGCGCATCTCTAATCCGCCCCTCTACCAGGTGCACCTCTAAGCTGCCATCCACGGACGCACCTCTAAGTCACCCCTCTGCCGGGCGCATTAATGAAGCTCAAGTTTTCTAATACATCCCTCTCACACTCCCCTCATCGCTATATTTTTTATCTTTAAATGTATATTTCTTCATTTATTATAAAAGATTTCTGATTTGAACGTCGGAGTGTCAGTAAAAAAAATAACCCCCTATTATCCTCTGACATTTTATTGGTGATTTATATTGTGCAGATTTTAAGTTATCAGTAACGTAGATTGGACCCAATCTAATTGGACCCACAATAGAATATTGGAAGGCTCCCTAATACGTATAATAATTAAAAATCTGAGACGCAACAATACTAGTCATGTATAATCTCGAATAACAATGTTATTTATAATAAGAACAAAAGTCTTCTATAGATATTCAGAAAAAAATATAAGGATTATATTTGAACTTATAGTTGAAAGAATGAAATCTGAACTAGTTATATTAGAGATGGTATTATCGTGACTATATCTTATTTTTATTACAATACATTTTAATCTATTACTTGTATATGTTGTACATTAAAAATATCTTTATTATTATACATTTAGCGTAATTAATGCTGAAACTTATAACAATTGGTTGAAGTAATTTATCCAAACAAACTACATATAAATTTTTTATTTTTATCAAGACTTCGTGATTTATTTTATTAGCATAAAATTCATCAAATAAATTTTTATTATATTATTAAAATAAGCCGAACAAACTCTTTCACATTTCGTGATGTAAAAATTATATCAATAAAAGTAATATTATGACACTTTCAAAAGTCATTTTAGGAACTCTTTTTTTTTTATCGAATGAGTGCGTTTTTTTGGGGCCCACTTTTCTCCACCCATTTAGAGGACCCACATAAAATTATTATTCAATTCACAAGCAATTGGAATTTGAAGGTGACCACCCCAACTCTCCATATGTCTTGTAGTATAAGTGAACCTATTCACTGTGGCATGCCATTTTTTTGGTGGCAAGAACAGTGTAAGGATTGATTGTCATTTGTCTGTTATAACAAAAATAGAAATCATTGCCAAATCAAAATGATAAATTTTATGTAGATTTGTCGTTTCTCCTGATAGTATTTGGCCACCCATCTTTATCTACTATTTAAGTTATTACTATATTTTTTTTTATTTGGGATATTATTTATTTTTTTAAAATAATATTAAACTTATTATATTGTGGGTCTTAATTAATGGGATTTGTATAAAAAATTACCCGAAAAAATTAAATATTTTTTCAAATTTAGCAAATATTTCTTAATTAGGAAGGTGGAGCTGACGCGATCTGACGTCAGCTATGGGGCCCAACTTTTTGGGGGCAGCCTTAAACTGAGACGCTTGTCAGAGGCGCTGAAGTGTCACGTACGCGTCGATCCACGATGACAAATTTCAGTGGGGCCTGACAATAGATAATTAGTGGAAGGTAAAATTATAAATTTTTTTTATTAATTTTTTTTTTTTTG
>JAOVVI020017692.1:0-10543 GCA_028571085.2 Nepenthes alata | reverse complement strand
CCTAATAATTTTAATATATTAGTTAGGCATAGTTTAAAATAAAAGCGACCCAATCTACTGATTTAATAAAAAATTTATAGATAAGTCAAGTTCTTAGACCTTCGTTAAAAACAAATCCAACCGACTAAACTACCGAATAACCGAGTAGTTGGATTGCTGACAATATAAAAGACCAGGATGTCCGATGGTCGATCGGTTAATAAATTTGAATTGTTAAGTCTAAAAAATGGTTATATGAATTGAGGGATGAACGATTGAGATAGGTAAATAGTTAATGCGTCAAATGTATCAACATTAAAGACGGAGTGTACGTAACAGTTAGATCATTCAATTCTCAAATAATATAATTCTTTAATTAATGTATATTGTGTAATCATATCATTTTAAGAAAGATATACTGATTAACAATAAAGTTATTCTTTCTAAATAAAAAAAAGAAAAAAAAATATTAAAAAAATAAGTATAGAGCTCTAACTATTTATGTACATGCAAATCATAGAAATCTAGAATTAAATTCCTCCAATTCTCTGCTCTCTCTTATCCAGAACCTTTTAGTATCTTCTTATTTTTTAAAAAAAAATTCAATTTAAGTATCAGATGATATTTTAAAAAGTGAGCCACGTATTATTTAACATTACAGTATACAAGATTCGAATAAAAAAATTTAACAATTCGACCTGCCTTTATTTAAATAGCTATCTAAATTCAAAGTGTTGGGTCCCGTGCCAAGGCCCACGAACAATTAGAAGCCCAGCCCAACTGTGCAAGAGCCTACGTGGCGTCCAACTGGCAGAAGCCGTCGAAGACCCTGCAGCGCATTAATGAGCTGCCAGAAGAGAGAAAAAGTCAGCCAATGAAGGCGCGGCTCAGACGGCTGCCCGCAGGCAGCCAGCCAGCCAATCCCTATTCAGGGGGAAACCAAGCATGGCGGCAGCGCCCAGGAGCCTGTTTGTCACCGCAAAACGACAGCTAACATGACCGGCGTACCACAACAGCGACCAGCGGCCACAGATCCCTAACAACGGGCATTCTCGCGCCCAGAGTCCACGGGGAAGGGGCCTATAAGAGCTCCCTTCCCCCGCAGAGCAAAAAACTTTTGAACTCTTAGACTCCATCTTCATTTCTCAGATCATTCTAGAAAACAACGGGAGAAGCAATCGAACTAAGCAAAAATTCAAACCCTGAGGCCACACACGAGCCCTCACCTCTCGACATCTGGATCCCCACGCCTACTCAGGCAGCAGGAGTGAACCGCTCACTGCAGTGCATCTAGGAAGCCAAGTCTTTCATTACCTGCTCACTGCATTTCCCATTCTAAATCATAAGCATAATTCACGCATCATCAGCATACATCTTCGTACCGCCTAGCGCGCGTGTGACATTTCCGTTTATTATGAAAATTTGTTGACTTGAGCGTCGGAGTGGCCATGGTGGGAGAAATTTCGTCGGACCTCTGACATCTTGTTTGTTGATTGTGTTGTACAAGTCACACCTTAAAAGACACAAAAATCAAACCCTCATCCTGACGCTACCACGTGATCAAAAACCCGGAGGCGCCCTAATCCGTACAGCAACTGCGGACTCGGGACGCAACACAAAGTATGCATCGTACATGTATTACTACATTATTAAAAATGTCTAATTTCACCTATAATTGCACCATTTAAAACTATTATATACACCAATTCCAGATTAAATTAGGAATAATATAGAGTAATAGTGAAGAAAAAAAAAAAGAGAGCAAATTGAACAAATATTTGAAAATATCTTCCATATGTATGTGAGGGATATGAGGGGAAGGAGGGGGTTTACGTCAATGAATAGCAACTTACATGATTGCATAACGCACCTTGGTCCAGACCCCAGTACGGCAGTGGCCCCTACTGCACTCACGTAAAATACTCTAGTTCCATACATTTATTATATATAAGAAAAAAATAATTCAATAACGGCTTAATTCAATTAGAAAAAAAAAATAATTAGAAAAGAAAAATAGCTATAGACAATAAGGTTAGGCACGTATAATCAACGGCTGCCGATTATAATTATTGGCATTTTATTTAATTTCTCTTTACTGAAGTCTTATCCTGTGGGTATCAAACTCAGAATATTCAATGAAATTATCAAAATATTCGATTAATATCGGCACCACATCTTTTCCTTCATGCCTGCCAACCAACCAAACAAGACTAATGCAGCGGATAAAGCACGTAGCTCATAATTGCATGTAAAGTAGAATTTAAGGCTTGCGTCTTCCTTGCCTTTCAAGCTCAGATTGGACATTTTATCGATATCATTACCTTCTAATCGTAACAGTGGCATGATTCCTAATTTATTTCGTTTTTGTGATCAAAACATGCATCCAAAATTAAAAAAATAAATAAAAAATTATATGAAAACTATCAAACCTCCTATATTTGATAAATCAGAATATTAACGATCGAATAATGTTACATATACATGGATAAAAATGGTAAAATAAATAAGGTAATATCATACCATAATATAAGATAAGAAATTATAACACCTATAAACACTTTAAAGTGGTTCCGATGCTCAAAACATAGGCCAAAGAAAATACCCATAAAAAATTATGAGTTAATTACATGAGTTATTAAATTAAATAAAATATCAAAAATAGCCTGGCATAACTGCCTCAATTGATGAGATAAAAAAGCTTTGGTAAATTTCAAAATCACTCTTCCCTGTAGACTAGAGTTTTGTATACTGCACCATCCATTAATCTACTCTGCCTCATCGTAGCAACTAATGACATGTCAGAAGAGTATATTTACCACTCCAATATAAGAATATGATCGACTGACTGCACAATCATCTTCTGCATCAACCCTCATTACCAACAGCAATGAACAGAGTTAATAATGACGAGAGAAAAAATGGGTCATGCAGATTATGATATTAATTTGAAGAAACAAGTTCAATGAGCACCTAAAGCAGCTGTCACAGTGCAAGTTAATTATCTATCGGCACATCAATATGCTCAAGAATCTGAGGATTTCAGGATTTATATATAAATAAAAAGGGGACAGTCCAGTCCACGAGCCTCTCACTCCCACGTTGTAAGTTATAAAAAGACTTAAGGTGTATACAACATATCTACAATGCTTGCTCGAAGCATTACATATATATTTCGGTATTACAGAAAAGAAATTCTCTTTTTCAAAAGGAAAATAAAGGTCATCTTCATGTTTTTGCTTGGAAAAGAAACAGAGTGCACCAACCAGTAACATTGTTTCGTTAAGATTTCAAGAGATATTATAATCTTATTTGTCTAAATTGTCAAAATGAAATATTCATCGAAATATGAAAAAGATTGTAAAATAGGAAGATTCTAGGAGCTCTCCACCGTACTGCAATCGTGGACACACCCACCCTTTAAATGAATAATCAACATCCATACAACTTTCAACAGCAGGGCGAATGATTATACATGCATATGAGAACATGGGGAAAAGTATATGGAATTAGCTTTGGACAATCCAAAAGTAGTATTGGCCAGCCATTGATGGTCCTGCAGTTCAGTTCATTTGTTGCCTTTTGCTTAGAAGTTCTAGACAACAGAAAAACCAACTATTCTGTACTTACCTAAAGAGGTGCATGAGTTAAGGGACAAAGTTACCAAAGCAAGAGCAAAATTGTTATTAGTTCTGTCACAATATATACATATATATATTTGTTGCTTTGTAGTCCATGGGTACAGAACACCAAATTAGCAGCACTTGCAGAATCATGCAGGAATACAGTTACCAAACCCTTGTAAAATTTGTGTGGGGCTCCAGTTAAAATTAATGAAAAACCCAAGGTTTGTATCCACCTATTCTTCATTCGTGCATAGAATATAATGACGACAGCAATAATAAGATAATTGAAAGCTTACAAAAATATAAATGGCACCTGATGTTGCTGACGATTGGAAATTTCAAGAACCAACTATTCAAGAAAAAATCCTTCGGAAATCCCAAGCTAGGAATAGACAAACCTACTTGAAAGACAACTCATACTACAGTAGATAAAGATGTAGTAGACCTTCCAGCTGACTTTTCTTACACATGGTCCCTACTGAAGAGTCCACTCTCTGGATTAACCCTCCAAGCAATACATCCATATTTATTTTGGGCTTTTGGAATCTTCCTACATTGACTTGAAATTTCCACCGAAAACAATCTCAATTTAAGTACGAACCATAAATTGAAACTTCGGAGGATTGTCAAACAAGTATTGAGTTTAATAATATTAAAAATATTTTGTATTACTATATTCTGTGTCAGCTTGTATCTTGGAGGATTCTCAAGTATCAATGAAGACAAGTGCTGGATATATGTCAATTGTTACCAAATGTGCCTTCTCTAAATTTTCACATATGATTCGCATTTGATCCGCATATGAGCATAATTTATCCAGAATACTCGCACTCAATTAGTGCCTAAGCTGCATATGAGTACATTTTATTAAGAACACCCACAGTTGATGTGCACCTAAATTGCACGAGCGTATTTTATTTAGAATATTTGCGTGGATACACATTTGAGTAGTGCACGTACGCTAAGGCAAGGCCCTCCTACTGATGCTTTTGTGCCTAATGTGTGTCCATTTAGCTCACGTGTGCTAGGGTACTGCTTTTTAAACGTTGTGTGCTTTTTACCTAATTTTCAATCATCTCTATAAATACATCTTCTCCAATCATTAATGAAAGACATAAAAGGAAGATTAAAGGCTACAACCCTAAAGCCTGCATTATTAATGTGAAAAGTTATTCTTTGCTAAGGAAAATCAAAACTATATCCTTGAGATAAATTGTTAAGGTTTTTTCAATCAAACATTTTCTACATAGTTCACATACTAGCGCCATCCGGCAAACCTTCATTGTTACGTTAGTAGTGTGTACATAGGTACCTAGTAGTGTGCAAAGATTCAACAGCAAGTGAATCGAATTCTATAAGAAGGCTGGAAGGCGTCCAATACTGTTGTTGTAAGCAAATCTAAGAAATTACTTAGTAGGAGTCACAAATTGGAAGTAAGTCAGCTACAATTTAATGTGTCTGTAGATGTAAGTTGACTTTCATAGTGCATTACTTTAATTACTTGGAGAAGTCGGAAAGGTTTTACTCGATAATTATTGGTTATGAAAATTTTACTTTGCCACCAAAATCTGTATGTTATTTTACTTTGTTATTTCAGATCTAATTTGGTTATATATTTATCTATAAATATTATTTTGATTTACATCAAACAAAGAATATATATAAAATGTATTATATATTCATATATATTTATTTGTAAATCTTCACATTTTATTTTCAAATGGCCACTTCCAAGAAATCCACCAGAAAGCATCCTCATAGTGGTGCCTACTTTGAGTTTGACCGTTTTATCAATGATGCTGTGGAGAATTTCTTTTAAAAATAGATAAACCATCATTAGCTTACCTTGAAATGAGAGGTTGATTTCATTTTACAAGATTGCTCTATATCCTCTATCTTTATTAAACGACATTGAGAGCTGGTCCTCACTAGCTTGATTTCCCATTTGGTCCTCATTGTCCAAGAATTTTACACAAATACTTATAATATTGACAAGGGGTCTAACTCATTTTCTATTTTTTTGAGGGAGAGCACCATTACGATCACTCTAGAGGTGACAATTGTTGGGTTATGGGTCACTCCCGTATGAGCCCGTACCCACTTGATGAGGCAGGTGGAGGTCCATATCCTCACCGCATGGAGAAATGTCAAATTAGTTCGCTAGATGCTCGAGCGATTTTTCCAGAATGGCCGCCGCCTGCTACGTGCTCGAGAGGAGCTCGAGCGTTTTTTCCAGTAGGTAGCCCGCTCGCTAGCCACTCGAGAGGCGCTCGAGCGGTTTTTCAGAAGGTAGCGCGCTCGCTAGCCACTCGAGAGGCGCTCGAGCGGCGGCCGGAGATATAAAACGCGGGACTTTCGTTTTTAGGGTTATGCAAACACTTTGAGCGCCGTTCCAGAGAGGAGAAAAGAGAGAGAAGAAGAAGATGAAGAATTGAGCCTCCGTTCGGGTTTTCAATTAAGTTCCAGTCTTCGGTGATCCCACGTACGAGATTCTTACCGTTGTGAAGAACGTCTCCCGGGTTCCATCTCTTCTATTATTCTTCATACTTCTTGTACAGGCTGTCCACGTTAGTTGATATTGCTTTTGGGTGATTTGGGGTTTATGTAACCAATCAACTGCTGATAGTGAAAATTTCGGATTTTGTGTCCCGTGGTTTTTCTCCCTCGTTTCATAGGGAGTTTTCTACGTAAAAATTGCGTCTTTCTTGTTTGTTTGTGCTGTTCGTGTGCTTGACATCGTCTATCACCTATTTTATTGCGGTTCAAATAAGCTCTTTTAATTCTAACAAGTTTTCACCCTCTCTTGATCTCCAAGAATTTTACACAAATACTTATAATATTGACAAGGAGTCTAACTCATTTTCTATTTTTTTAAGGGAGAGCACCATTACGATCACTCTAGAGGTGACAATAAGCCCTCTTTATCTCCCCCTGGTGGCTTATCCGACTAACCTTAATTGTTTCATGACATGCCTCTTTATGATGAGATTGCATCATTCCTGTTTGGCGATCCCATGACTCGGCATGTAAAATCTTTTAAGACAAAGCATCTCACTATCTGTTGGTTGGTAGTGTCTCGGATTAAGCTCACTGGTATTTTTTCCATGACATGCTATGCCACCCTTCCTCTAGACAAAACTCTACTCTTCTACACTCTTCCTTGGGAGGTCAATCGATCTCCCGGTGCATCTTTGCTTACACATGATTTTTGTTTTTGTGCGCAAAAAGGACAACAAAATTCAACACAATTATCTAATTTAGCGCATGATCATGGGTCTTAGGGTGTCTTTTTCGAACCTTCTTCGTGTTCCCATAGGAAAACTCATAGACATGACTTATGAGCAGAGCCAGGCTTCATGCCTGCCGTTAGAGATCCTATGGATGAGCTTTAACCAAGTGCTGGACCATCTCAGTCTGCCCCTGGCCCCTTGGAGTATCCCTATCCTTCTCATCCTCATTTTCTGTTATCATGGGTAAGTTCTCTTGGGCGTTTGACCAACTTGCCACTACGGATGCAAGCATACCTAAATTTGTTGCAAATCAAGGTTCCTTAGTATCCCACGTCCTAGAGAGATTTTGGCATATTGATGCTCATCTTGATGCCTATGATGCCAACGTGAGGGGGAGAAAGGATTGATTTTTTTATGAACTATGCTCCATCTGGGACAGCGACCACTCCATTGCTAATTGATATACTTGTTTTGAAAATTTGTGACAAAAGGGGGAGTAAAAAAGGGGGGAGTAGAGAAAATTGGGAAGTAGAGTATTTTCTTGCTTTATATATATATATATATAGAGAGAGAGAGAGAGAGAGAGAGAGATTATTGTGTATTTAAACTTGTTGTTTTCTCTATTATTGTATAATAATGTTCTTTAATAATCCACAATATTTCTACTATTTATTTTTGCATATAATTTTACATTTGCACTAACTGAGTTTAATCAAGAAAAACAGGTGCTATTGTCTTTGAAAGTTAAATGTTTAAGTTTCATCATTTGTTATTTATTTAGAAATAAATTTTTATATATACAGGTTCTATATCGGTGGTATCTAAATTTGTGATTCATTTGTTTATAATTTTTTTATAAAGGATTTTGTCCCGGAATAGCCAATATGGGATATTATCAGAAATATTTTATATTGGCATATTCATTGGTTAGGTAAACAAGTATCCTGAAGAATTCTTAAATGTCAATAAAAACAAGTGTCGGATACACTTATTGTTCGCTAATGCACTTTCTCCAATTTCTACATCTAATCTACGCCTAACCTGCGTATGAGCGCAATTTATACAAAATTCTTTTGCCCAATTGAGTCACACCTGAGCTCATTTTATCGATAATACCCTTGCCTGATGTGCACCTAAATTGCATGAGCACTTTTTAGTCAAAATACCCACACCTGATGTACTCTTGAGAAACACATAAGAGTTGGGGTGAAGCACTCCTACTGATACTTTTGTGCCGATACACGCCTATTTAGTGCATGTGTGTTAGAGTGCTATTTTCTAAATGATGTGCATTTTTTACATAATTTTCAACTCTCTTTATAAATACCTTTCTTTCATTCATTAATGATAGACACAAAAAGGAAAAATAATGACTGCAACTCTAAAGCTCTTATTATTTAGTGTAAAAAGTTACCGTTTGCTAACGAAATCCAAAGCTACATTCTTGGAATAAATTGTCAACGTTTTCTCACCCAACTATTTCCTTCATAGTTTATACACCAACTCGAACTTTTAAACATTTATTGGTGTTGCGTCTCTAGTCCCGCAGTTGTCGTAAGGATTAGTAAGCCTTCGTATTCCTTAACACGTGACAGCATCAGGACGAGGGTCCAGTCTCCGTATCTTTTAACCTGAAACCAGCACAACACAATCAACAAACAAGAGGTCAGAAGTCCAGCGAAATTTCTCCCACCACGGCCACTCCGACGCTCAAGTCAGCAAGCTCTCGCAATAAACGGAGAGGTTACACTCGCACTGGACGGTGTGAAGATGTATGCTGATGATGCGTGAATATGCTTATGCTTTGGAGTGGGAAATGCAATGAGTAGGTATGGAAGGCCTGGCTTCCTTAGTGCACCGCAATGAATGGCTCACTCCCGTTGCCTGAGCAAGCGTTGGGTTTCGGACGTTCTGAGGTGAGGACTTGCTCAAAACTCTAGGGTCCAAAGTCCTTCAGAATCCGTTTATGTCTCCCCCTTCTCTTTCGAATTAATTCCCAGAGTTAGGAGGAAGTTTGAGAGATTTAGAGTCCAAACGGTCGAGAGTTCGAGAGTCTGGAACCCCCTTCTCAGAGGGGAAAGGGAGCTTTTATAGGCTCCCTCTTAGCAGACGCTAGACGCGAGAATGCCCTTTGCTCGGGCTTTGTGATCGCTGGTCGCTGTCGTGGTGCGCCGGTCATCTCGGTTGTCGTGTTGCGGTGGCTGGCAGGCTCCTTAGAGCTGCCGTGCACGTCTGGTTTTCCTTCGAACGGGGATTGGCCCGCTGCCTGCGAGCAGCTGCCTGAGCCACTGCTGCAGGCTTGACTGTGCTCTCATTGGCTGGTTCGCTTCCCGCGCCTGGCGGCTCATTAAAGTGCTGCAGGGTTTTTGTCTTCTTCCGCCAGCTGGGCGTCACGTGGGCTTCTTGCACAGTGGGCTGGGCCTTTGTCGATCGTGGGCCTTGGCACGGGACCCAACACTAGCCCCCCATATTTGGGCCAGCTAATAGTCGGGCCGAGCATGAATCTTGGGTCCACACCGTAGCCCATCAATCTTTTCTGAGATGTGCCGCCGTTTGTCGCCTTCCGGACTCGCGCCTTCACCAGGTGACTGCGCAGGCTTTTCTGCCGTCGAAATGCAAAACGCTCTGGCCGGCAAGATTCACACGCCAAGGGTAGCGTCTGCTTGGGGGTCGTTCCTGTTTTGCGAAGGACGTTCATCGGTCGTCGCGCCGCGCTGAACGAGAGAGGGGCGCTCATTGGGCCCATAAATAGGAGGGCTCCCCAGTAAGTGGGATATACCTGCTGATCACCTTTGGGAGAAGCAATGAGGAGGCCCTGGATCATCCCGTCCTTAGCGAGAGTCCGAGAAGGAGTTGGATGGATTAGCTGGACGTTCGAAGCTCTTGATGAAAGCAGCCCTAACCTCGGCGGTGCAACTTGTTCCCCATACTAACGAGGGTGGTTCACCCATTCTGCTGTTGTCGCGTGCCCTCCTCCGAGTTGTGGCTCACCTGATGCGAGGTGGGACCGTGGCGGAGCCTCTGCAGGCATGTCTCCTGCAGGTAGAGAGCGCTGCCCACGATCACCCACTCGCTAAGTTCAAGCACAGACACTGGAGGGGTGTAGACGCTGGAGGCTCTCCGAGGGAATTGCAGGGTTTTTCCCTACTTCCCCTCAGTGCTTCCGGCGTCGGTGCTGATCCCGCCCCGATGGAGCGCGCTACGGCAGGCTCCATCACGAGTAGGAGCTTCCTGTGGCTGTCTCCGTCTCCTTGGAGAATCTTTGGCGGCTCCTAGCCATGGTGATCCATCATAGATCACGTTGCCCAAGCCCATCTGGGATAGTCACAAGGGACCCGGGGCGTCGCACTGTCGTCTTTCTTCACTGCACCTCCTTTGATGCCAAGGCCGCCAGGCTGATTTTTTGCTTTACGGAGTCGGAGGACTGGGTGTCAATGTCACCCAAGACGGGCTTTCATTTCCACGACACCAATCCCGACTCCGTCAAAGGCCGGAAGGATCGATTCTTCTTTCTGCAAGAACCCACTGATTCAGAGCTTTCCCGCTTGTGGGGGCCGATTTCGGCTTTCTTTTCCTAGAAGCCGCCGGCCGAGGATGCCGTGGGAGCTGAGAAGCTGATCGCCGCCCTCCATTTTGAGGAGGCGAGGTTCTCCATCCAAGGCTATTATCTGACGTCCATCACCTTTGAGGCCGCCAAGTGGGGGCCTTCGT